>JAMKCH010010461.1:0-101275 GCA_023653785.1 Ophioderma brevispina | reverse complement strand
CAGTATTTTTCTTATTCTCTTATTTCAGTTATAGGCTATTTCTGCAGTTGGATTCTTTGCATATTCTATGCACGCTTTAGTTCCCCATTCTCACCTCCTCATTCCCCTCCCATCCTCATTCGCTTCCCCCTCTCCCTCCCCTTCCTCACTCTCCCTCCCTTCCCCCCTCCCCCCTTCCAGCCCCTTTCCGCTCTCCCTCCCCTCCTTCCCTCCCCATCCCCTACCCCTTCCCCTCCCCCCCCGTGCCCCTATCCCCCTCCTCCCACCCTCCCTCGATTTTCCCCATCCCCATTCCCTTCTCTCCCTCTCTTCCTTTCCTTTCCAAGGTCATCTGCGGGTCATGTTCCAGTTTGTTAGGTTTTTGTTTTTCTGGTCGTCTTTGAAAAGGTGAAGCCGATTAACTCCTAATTGGTCGAAAGGTGCAATGCGGGTTCCTTCATATGTTGTTGAGGTCAAAGGCCACATACCAATGTTAGCGGCAGAGGTCCTTTTCCCCTTTGGTTTCGGCTTCAATTTTTCGGAAACCTGCTACTTTTCAAGATCATTTTTCATGAGAAATTGATTGAATTTTTATGCCCTGCAGGCCTGCAATGACAACTATGCTAACTGACCAATGTGTACACTGGCCACAGGCGCGAACCAGACATGAGCCGCCTGGATGGGCAAGACTCAAGAAGTTTCCCATTTTTTTTCTAGACGGTTCGAAAGTCTGAAGAGCGGGGGGGGGGGGGGGAAGCGAGCCACTTCGCTCATCACCCACACAACACAACTATTTTTTCCTCCTTCCCCTTTCCTTATCTCTATCTCTTCTCTTCCCCCTTTTCTATCTCTTTTCCCTTCTCTTTCCCCTTTCTTATCTCTTTTCCCTTCTCCTTCCCCTTTTCTCTCTCTTTTCTTCACACCTTCTCCTTCCCTTCTCTTTTCTCTTATCTCCCTGTCGTTCTTTCCCCTTCTTTCTCCCCTTCTTTTTCGTCCCCCATTTTTTAGCTTCTCCGTCCCCATTTTAGTTGTCCGTGGGGCAGTCTGCCCCCCTTCCCCCCCCGACCCCCCCCCTCCCCACCCCCCCCCCGCTGGGTACGCCAGTGCACTGCCATCTGCCAGGGGGTATCGCGGAAGTTTTACTTGCTGGTATTTTTCATATTTAATTTTAGTATTTTTAATTTTTCTTTTTTTATAATATTGAAAATTGTACATTTCTGTGTATATCTTGATCTCCCTATCATGATATGAGGATAAAACTACAGATTATACATTTGTGTGGCCAATTTCTTGGAATTTTCCCGCTGACATATTGTGACTATACTCTTTGTCAAAGTCCCTTTACAGACAGCGTACTTCAGGCGTGATGCGAGTAATGTGATCGTGCGTGTTTCTACTGCTAAGCCCCTCCCCTTCTTGCTGGCTCGCGCGTACCTCTTTAAAAGGTATTTTGATAATGTATAGCGTGTGTACAAACATTGCGAATTCCTTAATGGAAAAATACGTACAAGCAAGCACACACGAGGTTTGAGTCAATTTTATCTTATACTCTCTCCTGCCTGCGTTCCTCCAATGATAGCGATAAACTGTTGGTTGACTAGGTTCCTGATCCATTGAGATTGCTATATTAAATTCCGGCTTTCGTAAGTGTGAAAGAAATTTGAAAAAAGAGCGAGGTTTTTTTTTTACGAACGATCTACAATCCTACACAGAAAAATTCGCAACTCGAGTGACATGTGCGTGCACGGTGGTTATCGTCGCGTCAAAATATTCAAGGTTGACATTAACATTAGTAGGGTGGGGCTAATAACAAAATTCGTGACAGGCGAACAAAAATCACCAATTTGGCATGAACACTCCATATGAGTCGAGTACGCGGTCCGGGTAAGTACGTAATTCCTGTTTCTAAATTGAAAAAAAAAGTTTGGCGTAGTGTTTGAAAATTTCAAAGACTGGAAACAACGAAAGGCATTGTGGGAAAAATGTATTCGCCAGTAGAGATTGCGTGTTAACTTTTCCGTGTCTGCGAGTACCGAGTCCCGACAAAAAACGTTCAATTTTCTCGCTAGGTTCTATAGGTTTCAGACCCAATTACGATACATATTTAAAACAAAAAATTTTTCGGAGATATTTGAGAGTATTGCATTTACACACATATGACGGACTGATACGTTAATCACTCGGGCAGTACCAATTTAGATAATATCGTTCGCAGTCTGTGACACAGGACTACACACTTTCCGGACCGCCGTCTGAGTCGAGGAGCCGGCTTTAAGGATCGGAGCGGGCGGCAGGCATACAAATACGGATTCTCAGGACTATATTGTAGGCCGTTGCATCTAAAAAAACATGGTTTTATGGGGCATTGCCTGAAACCCAAGTCGGACATTTCTGTCCAAATTGGTCAAAATAATGAGTTTAAAAAAGTGGACACTTTGGAAGGTTACCGGAAGGTCGCGGGGGGGGGGGTAGGAACATGAAAACCTAGCACACCAACAGAACTACATCAACTTCCGGAGTAACCCGAGTGCTAGTCCTATTAAAAGACGTAACGGTAGGAGGGCGCTTATCTAACGGTCACCCACAGGCTTGACTAAAGGCTAGGCTTGAAATTCTAAATGGCCGTTATTGAAATGCGCTCTTTTGCAGCGAGGTAATCCATTAACCTGCGGATTTTGACGGCAATAATTTTTTTTCAATTATATGTAATGTCACTGAGAACAGAGACTGCCATAATAAATGCACGTTAGCAGTTCCACAAATACCATTGAAATTCCCCAATGCCCAAATAGAGCAGATCGTGTTTACCCCCCCACCCGGAAGGTTTTTGATGGCCAATTAAACAAAAGTGACACTTTGGAAGTTTCCTGTAATGTTTTTGGATGGTCCCTTTTTGGGCTGCTTTGTGTTTCCAATGGTTGATGAGCATTGCCTGGCCATCGGTTCAACTAGTTTGCTTCAAAATGGTCAAAAGAAGGATTTCTAAAGAAAAAGTGGATAATTTGGAATGGTTCCAGATGGTTTCTGAATGGTTCCCAGTTTTCTCGGTTTCGTGTGTATCAAGGGTTGTTGAACATTGCCTGGAACACAAATCGGTCATTTTTTTATATAAAAATGGACAAAATAAAAAAAAAATGACAATAATAATCAATGCACGTAGCAGTTCCCCAAATTACCGTTGGAAATCCCCAATGACCCAAATTTGAGCAAATCAGTTTGTCTTACCGCCCCCCCCCGCGCGGAAGGTTTTTTGGGGGGGGGGGGGGGTGTTCCATGTGTATCGGCCTTGTTTCAATGGATGATGACAATTGCCTGGAACCCAAATGCCATTCTGTCGAATGGTCAAAATTAATGACGTTTTAACACAAGGGGACACTTTGGAAGTTTCCCGGATGTTTTTGGATGGTTCCGGGTTGTTTGGGCCTGCTTGGGTTTCAAAGTTGATGACCATAAAGTTAACACCCTAAGTCTGTATAAGTCTGTGCCACTCCCAATGACCCCCCCCGAAAACCACTTGCCGGGGGAGTGTTTTTACTAAAACTCTAGTCATTGATGGGATACATCAAACATGACCCACATTAATAGGGAAAACAATGAAAATCGGTTGTACCAATTCAAAAATGGCGGTCCAAAATTTTGAAACGCGAACCCAATTCCTCCGCCGATAAACGAAAAACCACTTTCTTTTGGCTCATAATAGGAGGAAAAAAAATACATTTATCATTGCTAAATAAAATAAAAAAAAGTTACTCCACTACCATTTAATGGCAAAACAAATTTGAATCATCAGCCTTTTTGGTCTTGTCCATCTGTGACGAAGACTAAACTGTTTCCATGCTGGATTCGGCCTAACCTTCCACGCTGGCCTAGCACGGGTTGGAAGGGACCCTGGTCCCTAGAGAATTGTTGCAGGCAACAGACCCGGGATGGTCCCTACTTTCTTTTCGATAAGGTCTGCCAACTTTTTACGGGTTCAGGAATGACTCCCCCGGATCCACCGGACCAACAGCTTACATGACTCTCCGAACCATGAGGCGCAGGACACCCAGTGCATACACCTGCACATTTTAAGCAATGGGTGGGGAGCGAGGAGAAATTCTAATCACACTGCTGCGCAATTATGCAATTGTCGACCTTAACTATTTGATGATGACCAAGGAAACCCGACTCTCGCGGGGCTCGACCAGGGCCTCGCGGGCGATCTTTTTTTTTTTTTTTATACTTGCCGACGGTTCAGCGCTTTAGACCGCTCGGCAACCTCGCCCTCAAAATTTGAATAGCACCACCAAAATGCTTATTATGCTAATCAGCACAATAATGCCATAGCGATTGAATTTTTTTCCACCAAAACATGCGCACCTGATATTTAGGCACTTAATAAAATTTTGGGCAAAGGTCATTTACGTTTAAAAATGGCGTACGAAAAAAACCAAAATTTGGGTCACAGGTGGACCCTTCCCCCTATACACTTAAGGGTAAGTAAAAAGTGTTTAAAACATCTTAGCGAAAAATTATGCCACAGTCTAATGCGCCCCTGGGGCCCCCGGGCCCCCCTCCCCCAGTGAGGGCCTCCTGGGGCCCTGTGCCATGGCCCCTTCCCCTAGGCCCCCGGGCCCTTTTGGGCCCCCTGCCACAGGGCCTACTGCACCTTGGGCCCCTTGACCAGCACATTTACCCTGCCCCTGCACCCTCACCCTTCAATCAAATTGAACTCACCTTCCCTGCCATTTAACTATTTACCTACCACGATCCTTTCATGACAGTAGTGCCTCCCCTCCCTCCCTCCCTCCCTCCCCCTTTCTTTTTTATGTCTTCATAATAAAAAGGGAAGTTGTGATTATTTTCCTTTCCTTTTTTTTTTTGTTCCTTCTCAATTCATTCTTTCCTTCATTAATTCATGCAGTCATTTATTCTATATTTAAAACCAATACGCATTTATTTAGTTATAACATGTTTTTACTGCATTATTATTATTATTTCACATCATCAGTTTGTTCGTTATTTTTTCGGAAATTTTTCCTTTATTTGTTCATGAGATCTGTTGATATAAAAAAATTCCTTTGGTGAAAAACCTCTTTATTTCCTGATTTTGAGGTAATTTCAAATTTAAACGTACAAGTGCCAGTGAAAGAGAGGTATTATGCGGGACAAATGTTTCCCTTTTGAATCGCCAACCCGCTATCCATGTCTGTGACTTGCTTAGCCCTTTTCCTTCATCGTTATCTATTGTATCTCTTTGTTTGTACTGCCATATTATTTTTGCAGGAACAGGCCTCAGCTGTTCCGCAAAACTAATGGGCAGTGCAAACAAGTGTGTTAAATTCAATCTTTATTAAAATATAAAAAAGACACAGTCTAGATAAATCCCAGGATACGGGATGGACGTATCCATTCCCATACGGGCATAGCACACAGCACAGAATACACAATGACATTAAAAAAATTATATATCCAAGAGTAACAATATTAAAAGTCAATGAAAACCCGCAGGACGATATGCACAGTGGATTCCACAGGTAACATAATAAGGAATTTATAGACAAACATCTTTTAAAAAAATGTGGAAAGAGTCCGTCTTGGGGAGAGTGTGAACAAAGCCCGTGTTAGATCTTGAGGTAGGGACACTCCTCCCAGAAGGGCTTCTTGTCTTGAATTCCCAGCATAACTGCACAAGAGTGCGGTTTTAGACAGGTCATTATGGAAAGCATCGTTGGTTAGAACCAATAATTGGAATATGGCCACTAACCCTCTTATATTTTTCTTTGGTAATAAGACCGCGTGAGCCAACTTCGACACAATTAAGTTCACCCTTGTCACCCCTGCGTTGATGTCCGAACAATAAAGATGTTATACCCTTTCGGTCTTAAAGAATGTGAGCTTTTCAATGTTCAATTTCAACGGAACAGTAAGTTCTACAACATGGATCGTTTCTTGACTGTACAATGGACAAGATCCGGTGTTGACTGGTTGGAAGAATATCGGGCGGAATGGTACCCCCGTTGATAGACGAGCCTGGGATGTCTGCCATAGAGTTTAAATGCAGATACGGAGGTCGAAATTATTATTTGAAGGGTGTAACAAGAGAAGAGAGGATGGAATTATGCCTCCATGTATATCTACCTTGAGCGAGTGAAATAGAGCAAATATTAAGAAAACATGATGGAGGGTTTCCTTGTTAGAACACAAATTGCACTTAATATTGCTGCGCTTGCCCCAAGTACGCAGGTGGTAAAAGTTGGGAGGAAAGTCGATACATGCCCTAACTGCAAACGCAAAGACACACCGAGGCAGGTAATAATAATAGATCGCCATGTAAGATCAGAGTTTTCGGAATCAATGAGTTTAAGCATGTTCCCTTGCTGGATAAGGGGTTGGATATATCCTCCAATATTCTCTACGGGGGTGATGATGAGAGGATTTTTGATTTTGTTCCTTTGACATTCGTCCATTTTGGCGTAGGATGGGAAGTGATGGATTTGTTGCAATTTCGAAATTATTCTGCCATGAATAATTCAATGCTTGGCATTCTTCCGCTTCCAGAGATTTTCTCTAGATAATTTGGAACGAAGAGCGTGAAGAGAACGCGATCATAAGCACTCATCATACACTGCCGTAAGCAAGCGAATACGATTCCAGATAAACATCGGAGAGCTTTGGAATACCAAGGCCATCAGGGCTAGAGATGGCTGGAGTAGGCCCTTTAGATGACACTTCCAAGGTTACTGATTTGATACATTCGTGGTGAGTGAATATGATCTAACATTTCCAGCTGGGTATCTGTTCAGCTAATGCACAGTCATTCAAAGATATCTAAGAGATGTGGGCATTGAAGATGAACATAAACCCTTAGATTATACTCATTACGATAGCTGAACTATCAATGTTAGAGATAATCTGACAGTTTAGAAGACATCAGATATGAAAAATCGCGAGGATTTCTTTTTACGAACGTCTAAAATTCTTAAACAGAACATTCGCAACCGAGTGAGTGACAGGAGTGCACCGCTGGTTATCGTCGCGTCAAATTATTCAAGGTTGAAATTACTATAGTAGGGTGGCTCAAAAAATACAAAAAAATTACTTGAAAGGCGAACAAAATCACCAAATTGGCATGACCACTCAATATGAGTCGAGTACGGCGGTCCGTTAAGTACGTAATTCCTGTTTCTAAATTTGAAAAAAAGTTGGCCCGTAGTGTTTGAATTCTCAAGATGGAAATAATACCGACAAGCATGGGGTAAACTGGTATACGCAGTAGAGATGCGTGTTAACTTTCCCGTGTTTGCGCGTACGAGTAGTACCCGACAAAACGTTCAATTTCTCCGCTAGGTTCTATAGGTCAGGACCCAACTACGAACATATTTAAAACAAAACATTTTTCGAGATATTTGAGTTTTAGTTTCATTTACACAAATATGGACGGAATGATAAGTTTAATCACTCGCAGCAGCAGTACCAATTAGATCATATCGTTTCGCAGTCTGTGAACCACAGCTACACACTGTTTCCGGCTCCGTATGAGTTGAGGAGCACCCGCGCTTAATGGATTAGGGCGAGCGCAGGCATAACAAATACGGGTTTCTCAGGACTATATGGTAGGCCGTTGCATCTAAAAACCATGGTTTTAGGGGCATTGCCTTGAAAACAAGTCGGCCATTCTGTCCAAATTGGTCAAAAATAATGATTTGTAAGAAAAGTGGGGAACACTTTGGAAGGTTTCCCGGATGTCGGGGGTCGGGTGTGGGTAGGACATGCCAACCTAGCAACACCAACAGATCTACATCAAATCTTCGGCGTAACCCGGTGCTAGTCCTTTCAAAAGACGTAACGGTAGGGGGGCGCTCTTCTACAGGTCAACACACATGCTTGACTAAAGGCTAGGCTTTAAACTAAATGACCGTTTATTTACCGAAATGCGCTGTGGCAGCGAGGTCAATCCACTAACTCGACGGATTTTGACGGCAAAAAATTTTTCTTCAATATCATGTATGTCACTGAGACAGAGGGACTGCCATAAAAATGCACGAGCAGTTCCACAAATACCATTTTGAATACTCCCCAATGCCCAAATAGAGCAGATCGTGGTACCCCCCCCCCCCCGGAAGGTTTTTGGGATGGCCCCATTAACAAAAAGTGGACACACTTTGGAAGTTCCTTTGTAAATGTTTTGGATGGTTCCCTTTGTTTTGGGCCTGCTTTGTGTTCCAATGGGTGATGAGCATTGCCTGGCCCTCGGTTCAACTATTTGCTCAAAATGATCAAAGACATGATTTTAACGAAACCATGGATACTTTGGATGGTTCCAGCTGTGGTTTCTGAATGGTTCCCAGTTTTCTCGGTTCGTTTGTGTATAAATGGTTGTTGAACACATTGCCCTGGAACCAAATCGTTCATTTTTTATATAAAATGGACCAAAAATAAAAACAAAATGACATAATAAATCGGCACGTAGCAGATCCCCAAATTACCGTTTGGAAATCCCCAAGCCCAAATCGAGCAAATCTTGTCTTACCGCCCCCCCCGCGGAAGGTTTTTTGATAGTTCCATGTGTTTTCGGCCCTTTGTGTTTCAATGGTTTATGACAATTGCCTGGAAACCCAAAAATTGGCATTTCTGTCCAGAATGGGTCAAAATAATGAAGTTTAACAAAAAGTGGACACTTTGGGGAAGTTTCTCGGTGTTTTTTGGATGGTTCCCTGGGGGTTTGGGCCTGCTTGGGTTTCAAAGTTGATGACCATAAAGTTAACACCCTAAGTCTGTATAAGTCTGTGCCACTCCCAATGACCCCCCCCGAAAACCACTTGCCGGGGGAGTGTTTTTACTAAAACTCTAGTCATTGATGGGATACATCAAACATGACCCACATTAATAGGGAAAACAATGAAAATCGGTTGTACCAATTCAAAAATGGCGGTCCAAAATTTTGAAACGCGAACCCAATTCCTCCGCCGATAAACGAAAAACCACTTTCTTTTGGCTCATAATAGGAGGAAAAAAAATACATTTATCATTGCTAAATAAAATAAAAAAAAGTTACTCCACTACCATTTAATGGCAAAACAAATTTGAATCATCAGCCTTTTTGGTCTTGTCCATCTGTGACGAAGACTAAACTGTTTCCATGCTGGATTCGGCCTAACCTTCCACGCTGGCCTAGCACGGGTTGGAAGGGACCCTGGTCCCTAGAGAATTGTTGCAGGCAACAGACCCGGGATGGTCCCTACTTTCTTTTCGATAAGGTCTGCCAACTTTTTACGGGTTCAGGAATGACTCCCCCGGATCCACCGGACCAACAGCTTACATGACTCTCCGAACCATGAGGCGCAGGACACCCAGTGCATACACCTGCACATTTTAAGCAATGGGTGGGGAGCGAGGAGAAATTCTAATCACACTGCTGCGCAATTATGCAATTGTCGACCTTAACTATTTGATGATGACCAAGGAAACCCGACTCTCGCGGGGCTCGACCAGGGCCTCGCGGGCGATCTTTTTTTTTTTTTTTATACTTGCCGACGGTTCAGCGCTTTAGACCGCTCGGCAACCTCGCCCTCAAAATTTGAATAGCACCACCCAAAATGCTTATTATGCTAATCAGCACAATAATGCCATAGCGATTGAATTTTTTTCCACCAAAACATGCGCACCTGATATTTAGGCACTTAATAAAATTTTGGGCAAAGGTCATTTACGTTTAAAAATGGCGTACGAAAAAAACCAAAATTTGGGTCACAGGTGGACCCTTCCCCCTATACACTTAAGGGTAAGTAAAAAGTGTTTAAAACATCTTAGCGAAAAATTATGCCACAGTCTAATGCGCCCCTGGGGCCCCCGGGCCCCCCTCCCCCAGTGAGGGCCTCCTGGGGCCCTGTGCCATGGCCCCTTCCCCTAGGCCCCCGGGCCCTTTTGGGCCCCCTGCCACAGGGCCTACTGCACCTTGGGCCCCTTGACCAGCACATTTACCCTGCCCCTGCACCCTCACCCTTCAATCAAATTGAACTCACCTTCCCTGCCATTTAACTATTTACCTACCACGATCCTTTCATGACAGTAGTGCCTCCCCTCCCTCCCTCCCTCCCTCCCCCTTTCTTTTTTATGTCTTCATAATAAAAAGGGAAGTTGTGATTATTTTCCTTTCCTTTTTTTTTTTGTTCCTTCTCAATTCATTCTTTCCTTCATTAATTCATGCAGTCATTTATTCTATATTTAAAACCAATACGCATTTATTTAGTTATAACATGTTTTTACTGCATTATTATTATTATTTCACATCATCAGTTTGTTCGTTATTTTTTCGGAAATTTTTCCTTTATTTGTTCATGAGATCTGTTGATATAAAAAAATTCCTTTGGTGAAAAACCTCTTTATTTCCTGATTTTGAGGTAATTTCAAATTTAAACGTACAAGTGCCAGTGAAAGAGAGGTATTATGCGGGACAAATGTTTCCCTTTTGAATCGCCAACCCGCTATCCATGTCTGTGACTTGCTTAGCCCTTTTCCTTCATCGTTATCTATTGTATCTCTTTGTTTGTACTGCCATATTATTTTTGCAGGAACAGGCCTCAGCTGTTCCGCAAAACTAATGGGCAGTGCAAACAAGTGTGTTAAATTCAATCTTTATTAAAATATAAAAAAGACACAGTCTAGATAAATCCCAGGATACGGGATGGACGTATCCATTCCCATACGGGCATAGCACACAGCACAGAATACACAATGACATTAAAAAAATTATATATCCAAGAGTAACAATATTAAAAGTCAATGAAAACCCGCAGGACGATATGCACAGTGGATTCCACAGGTAACATAATAAGGAATTTATAGACAAACATCTTTTAAAAAAATGTGGAAAGAGTCCGTCTTGGGGAGAGTGTGAACAAAGCCCGTGTTAGATCTTGAGGTAGGGACACTCCTCCCAGAAGGGCTTCTTGTCTTGAATTCCCAGCATAACTGCACAAGAGTGCGGTTTTAGACAGGTCATTATGGAAAGCATCGTTGGTTAGAACCAATAATTGGAATATGGCCACTAACCCTCTTATATTTTTCTTTGGTAATAAGACCGCGTGAGCCAACTTCGACACAATTAAGTTCACCCTTGTCACCCCTGCGTTGATGTCCGAACAATAAAGATGTTATACCCTTTCGGTCTTAAAGAATGTGAGCTTTTCAATGTTCAATTTCAACGGAACAGTAAGTTCTACAACATGGATCGTTTCTTGACTGTACAATGGACAAGATCCGGTGTTGACTGGTTGGAAGAATGTCGGGCGGAATGGTACCCCCGTTGATAGACGAGCCTGGGATGTCTGAATAGAGTTTAAATGCAGATACGGCATGTGCAGAAATTTTTTTGAAGGGTTACAAGAGAAGCCAAGGATGGAATATGCTCCATGTATATCTACCTTAGCGAGTGAAATCGAGCAATTATTAAGAACATGATGGAGGGTTTCCTGTTAGAACAGAAATTGCACTTAATATTGCTGCGCTTGCCCCAAGTACGCAGGTTGGTAAACATTGGGAGAAAGTCGATAAGCCCAAACTGCAAACAACTCAAACACCCCGAGGCAGGTCATAAATAATAGATCTACATGTAAGATACAGAGTTTTCGGAATCAATGAGTTTAAAGGCAGTTCCTTGCTGGATAAGGGGTTGGATATATCCTCCAATATTCTCTACGGCGGGTGTTGAGGAAGGCTTTTGTTTGTTCATTGACCTTCGTCCATTTTGGCCTAGGATCGGAAGTGATGGATTTTATTGCACTTTCGAATATTCTGCCATTGAATAATTTCCATTGCTTTGCATTCTTCCGCTTCCAGAGATTTTCTCTAGATAATTTGGAACGGAAGGGCGTGAAGAACGCGATCATCAGCCCTCATCATTACACCTGCCGTAAGCAAGTGAATGCGATTCCAGTAAAACATCGGCGAGCTTTGGAATACCAAGAGCCATCAGGGCTATGTTATAAGGGTGGCGTAGGCCCTTTAGATGGCATTCCAAGGTACGATTTGATTACATTCGTGTGAATATGATCTAACATTTCCAGATGGGTATCTGTAAGCTCATGAACAGTCAAAAGATATCTAAGAGAAGGGATTGCATATTGAACATAAACCCTTAGCTTATACTCATTACGGATAGCTGAACTCTCAATTTTAGAATTAAATTCGACAGTTTAAGGAAGACATCCAGATCAATATGTCCTGGGATTTCCACGAAATGTAATCAAACAGCCTAGGACTTTCTCAGGAGCATCTTTAACTGTTTTAAGTACATTATCCCCAATTAAAGAAAGTTCAGCTAGGAGTACCTCTCGCGACTGGAAATGGACGTACAATTAATGGCTTTAAGGTGAGCTTCATTGAACGTGTTATACCATTAAATTTCGTCACACACAATAGATTGGTGTAGAAACACCGTCTACAATTGCTTTTGGAGGAGGGATTATTTAAAATTATAATCGCCTGCGTGATCGTAACATCTGTGCTACTCAAAACCATTGTCAGAGACAAACATAATAGTCGTCAGGCTTGAATGCCACAGCGTTGCTTGGAGATTGGTGTGGCGCAATAGCATACTCTATTCAAAAATATTAAAGTTGTGGTGTTACAGAATGGGGGTCAAAGGTGAATTCCGAAGACGCGATGACTTTTAATATTTGTGAATCAAAATTAAAATTAGATATTAATGTTAGGGAAACAAACAATGAACGTTGACTTTGCATATGCTAAATATATTAATAATAACAAAAAACCAACCCAAAAATTTTTTATTTTTATATATCAACACAACACCCGTTCAAGCTTCACGGCCAGTTAATTAGCATGTTAGTTGCAAACTGTGGTTTTAACGAATGCTCATTTTTTCTTTTGCTTGTCACATCTCTACTCATTTCACTGACCAAATTCTGTATGTCACTATGGATACAATACTGAACGTAATATTTTCGCTGGGGATGGCTTATTATGTCACACAAGGCATCGGTTATGCCCTCAAAGATCATACCTCCAATAGCTTCCAATAGATTACACTTGGGCTTTGTCATTCAAACCCAATACCTTACAGGTGAATTCCCAGATTGAAGTACCTCCGATAGATTACCCTACCCGCTGTCTCTTATACCTCGATTACAAATCTGATATTTGAACCCCCCCCGTACATTCTCTGCGGAGGTGAACCATTCAGAGGCGCAGGGACTATCTGTTATCATGTATTGTGAGCAATGTTAAGACCTGCAATACCCATATAGTGCGTTTACATACACGAATGAATTGTATAGGGGCAGGTGAGTGAGTTTATATGAATGTATTGTCCTCCACGATCCTCCGGTGGTGCACCTGCATTTGAATTCTTTCATTTTCTCCCGTATAGCTAAGGTTGATCGCCTCTCCGACTTAATGTAATAGGTCCAAACTCTAGGGGGACGAAGGTATCACGCGAATCAACTATACCTTCTATAGATCTCTACACATCGAATAAGCTTGACATTTAGGTTGGTTTTTATTTTTAAAAGAAATAGTTTAGGCCTATGGTTCCGTTGAACCTTAAAATGAGAAACTATATTTATTCAAAATGGTACTGAAAGAATTAAAATTTTATTCTTTGCACGACGTATATGCAAGATAAAACGGCTCAACAGATCATTCGCGAAGCTAATAGTCCTCTGAGTGTGCTTTCGCTTGCAATAGATTCTGACATGTCTCGCCTGCGGACTCGACATGGTCAGAAACTAGCAAGCTCACCCCCCCAGAGGACTATTATATTGCGAATGTCTATCTCCTCGCCCTTTTCTAAGCATAAGGTCAGTGAAGGAACCCTATTGCACCCTAATCCCATGTCTGGTGTTACTTGGTTGTATTGTAACTTTTCAAGAGAGCCAAAATCAAACCTACAAACGGGAATCATGATCTCTCGTTAACCTTTGACCTTGTCCATGACCTTTGACACATAAACATATAAGAACCCCTATTGCACCTCACCCCAAGTCTGGTTTACAATCGGACTTAAACTTTTCGAAGGAGACGCAAACAACCGAAAACTACAAGACTTAATTAACAACTGGAACGGGAACCTGACCTACAGTTGACCTTTGACCTTGGTCCAGACCTTTTGACATCATCCACATATGAGGGAACCACTATGCAGGTACGGCGGTACCGTAAGTACGTATAGCCTGTTTCTAAAGTTGAAACGAAATTAAAACCACGTTTTGCAATCTCAGACCGGAATAATACCTAATCATTGTGGGAAAATGGATGCGGCCCGTACGATTGCGTGTTCATTTCCCTCGTTTGGCGAGCACCGTAAGTACCCCGCCGTAAATTTGCAAGGAGACGCGACAAACTGGAACACCACACACACCCATCACCCAATCCCTAACGGACATTCGCACCTCGGGATACCCCCTCTGCTTTTCAATCCAGGGGATAAAAAATTGTCGATGTAAGAATATGCTAACATCGACAAGCTTAATCGATTCCCCAAGGGTATAATCATAGCTCCATGGTCCAGGGAAAGGTTTAAGGTCTTCATGAACTCTGTATCACTTATCGATTGGCATAATTCTTGTTTTATATACCAGGGGCGATCAGGGGCGCCCCCCTATTTTTTGGCAAATCAAATGATATAGCTAGGCACCGGGCGCGACGCTTTTGTAAATTGTAACCCCCACCCCCCCCCCCACCATTTCATAATTTCGATCCGAGTGGGAAAAAATTTGGTCACCCGGGGAGCGGGCGAGGCCCGAAAAAATTGAGCCAGTTTACTCTAAAATAGCTATTATAAAATTAATTTTAGATGCTGTATTGCAAAAATGAACCCCGCCCCACGGTTCATCCATCTCAAGCAATTTGCAGACATCCTTGTTTCAATTCAATGGCTCCATGGACAAAGTTTTCAAATAAATCTTGGAAATCACTTTTATATCTACGACTTCAAATTTCCTATAAAATTATTCTTTATAATATCAATTTTAAATTTAAAATCCCCCCCCGCCTGTGTTATCCACCCTCGTTCATTTGCAACACCCTGATTTCAATGCCGCCAACAATTTCCCCACTCTTCTTGACCATTTTGCCCTAATAAAGCTTTTATAAATGCAATTTTATCCGTCATTAACTTTCTAAAAATACATCAGTAGACTTGCGTCTCCCCCTGGCAAGGTGGCAGTCTGGAACAGGACCTCAGATGAACCTTTGACCTTGAAGGAACCCTATTGCACCTTAAACCCCAAGTCTGGTTTAAATCGGACCTTAAAACTTTTCGAAGGAGAGATGCGAAAAACGAAAACCTAACCAAAACCTAACCCAAAACTGGAACACACACATACACATCATCCATACAGAAATTCGCACCTCGCAATACCCCCTGGCTTTTAAGCCAGGGGATTTAAAAACAAGGAATTTGCCAAATTTTTTACATGATTGTTGCCATTTTGTTTTTTATCATTAAGTTTGACTTGAGCTTTGTTGTTTTAATAAAATTACAAAACACAATATTATATAATATTTTGATAGAATTCAGATTCTTGTAACCAAATTAACTCCAAGAAAATTTCATTATTTTATCATGAACGGCGGCCATAAATTGGATCTGGCTGAGACGGGCTCCTTGGCTCTAAAATCAATTGATATACAGGCAGGAAGCCCATACCAAAAAATGGCCGCTGTTTGTCCACCCGTCACATATCCTGATAATGATCTACGCCAACCCACTATATAACGATAATGACAATTGACCGCAAAAACGGGCAAAGTGTATTAAATGTCAACTTCAAACATAAATAACTGCAATCTGTGGCCAAAGATTGCAATCTGTGGCCACAGATTGCAATCTGTGGGAACAGATTGCAATCTGTGGCCACAGATTGCAATCTGAGGCCAACAGATTGCAACTCGGTGCGAACAGAGTGCAACAAAACTGGGGAAAAGTGGGAAACCAGATTTGCAATCTTGGGAGGAAGATGCAATCGTGTGGAACAGATTGCAATCTGGGGCCCAGATTGCAAACTGTGCGCAAGATTGCAATTGTGGCCACAGATTGCAATCGGTGGGACCAGATTGCCAATCTGTGGGAAAGATTCATCTGGGCTACAAGATTGCAAATCTGTGGCCACAGAGTGTAATCTGTGGGAAGAGATTGCAAAGTGTGGGAAGAGATTGCAATTGTGGGAAGAGATTGCAAATGTGGGAACAGCTTGAAATCTGTGGCCACAGATTGCAATTGTGGGAACAGATACGTATCGTGGGAACAGATTGCAATTGTGGGAACAGATTGTATTCTGTGGCCAAAGATGGCAATCTGTGGGAACAGGATTACGTATCGTAATCTTGGGGAACAGATTGCAATCTTTGGGAACAGATTACGTAAATTGTGGGAACAGATGTGCAATCTGTGGCCACAGATTGCAATCTGTGCGAACAGATTGCAAAATGGCGAACAGATTGCAATCTGTGTGAACAGATTTCAACTGTGGGAGATGGCAATTTTGGCCACAGATTGCAATCTGTTCGGACAGATTGAAACTTGCGAACAGATTGCATCTGTGGGAACAGATTGCAATGTGGGAGCAGATTGCAATTGTGGGAACAGATTGCAATTGTGGGACAGATTACGTAATCTGTGGGAACAGATTGCAATCTGTGGGAAATGTGGGAACAGATTGCCAATCTGTGGGCAACGATTGCAATCGGGGGAAACAGATTGCAATCTGTGGCCACAGATTGCAATCGGTGGAAACGATGCAAAAACTGTGCGAACGATTGCAATCTGTGGCCACAGATTCCGTAATTTGTGGGAACAGGTTGCAATCTTTGGGAACAGATTGCAATCTGGGGAAAACAGATTGCAAACTGTGCGAACAGATGCATCTGTGGGAACAGGATTGGCAATCTGTGGGAACAGATTACAATCTGTGGGACAGATTACGTAATCTGTGGGAAACGATTGCAATCTGTGGGAACAGAGAACATAATCTGTGGGACGGGAAACAGATTGCAAACTGTGGCGAACAGATTGCAATCTGTGGGAACAGATGCAATCTGTGGGAAGCAGATTGCAATCTGTGGGAACATTGCAAACTGTGCTAACTGTGGGAACAGATTACGTAATCTGTGGGAACAGATTGCAATCTGTGGGAACAGATTACCGTAATCTGTGGGAACAGATTGCAATCTGTGGGAAACGATGCAATCTGTTGGGAACACAGATTGCAATCTGTGGGAACAGACTACGTACTCTGTGGGAACACAGATTGCCATCTGTGGCCCCAGATTCGTTAATCTGTGGGAACAGATTGCAATCTGTGGGAACAGATTGCAAACTGTGGGAACAGATTCCGTAATCTGTGGGAAGAAAGATTGCAATCGGTGGGAAACAGATTGCAAACTGTGCGGAAACAGAATTCCGTAATCTGTGGGAACAGATTGCAATCTGTGGGACCAGATCGCAAACTTGGGACAACAGATGATCCAAACAGAGATTTTAACTATGTCCCCTATGGGGCTTCGTAGATTCTGATGAATGTAAGCTATGCAACCAGTCTCCTGAAGATTTGGTACATTTCTGGTTTTCATGATGTACGTTTGAGAATACACAAAAGGCCCCCAATATAAATTGTATCACCATGGGTCTCTAACTATGGAAACGCATTTGTTTTTGTCATAACTTCATAAAATTGAATTATGTTCTTTTATTCAAAGTTCCACGTGATTGTAGAACTAATGTTTGATAATTCAGCAAATCATACCTTAAAGGGCACACTCTGTTAGGTGGTAAACTTTTTAAAATCATCTATTGATGTGGTCAAGTATTCTTTGGTTCTGGACGGTAACTATGGGTGCCTTTGGGATTAGCAGTGGCTTTTAATGCTTTCCCAACCTGTCCATGCATCAACGAGGCTTTTCGGGTTCTTTTATACACTCCTCCACGCTGATTATGTATGATAACAGTATGTGAAAATTGTATTGTACCCGTAATATGCCGGCACGAGCCCGGTAGTGGGAGGGGCGGGTGTTCTGCTGAATTGTGTGAAAGTTTACTTACACTCTAGGGACGGTGTTTGGAGGGTGGGGGCGGGGGCGGCGGGGTGGTGCGGGGGGATGTTTGGGGGTGAATGTTGGCGGTGAACGATTTTGTTGGGAAATTGAACGCATGGTGGTGTGGGAAGTGAACCGTTTGGGGTGGGAGGTTGAACGGTGTGTTTGGATGTTTGACATGTTTGGGATTGAACGTTTAGAAGCGTTTAATCTGAGGCATGTCAGATGTCTGAGCGCCGGCTGTTTGGGTTCTGTGTGTGCATGTGGTGAATCTTTGGTATAATATTTTCCCAGTACAAATAAAATGGATTCACATAGAAAATCAGATTATCATTTATAGATATAATTAATTAAAAATAGTGATGAACGAGGCCACTGCTAAACGCTAAGCGTGAAAATCAGTAACCTCACCTAACTTAAGTGTTACTTACTACTGACAAAGACAACAAAACAGAGAAATACAATCAAGACAAAAAATTACAGGACAGACAATACGATACAAATTACATTGACAAAGACAAAAACAGCCGACAGTCAAATTCCAAGGATAAGAAGGGTACAACAGAGTAAAAGACAGAAATTAGAAGTGATGACAGCACTATAAACGAATTGATGAGACGCTTTTTCATCTTAATTTTGAAGGACGATAAAGTTGGGGAGTTTTTAATATAAGAATGCATATTAGCCCATAGTAGAGGGCCTTTGAACACCCGGGTATTATTAGCATACGGTATAAATGGTTTTACACGGGGTATTTGTCTAATATGGTGATATGATAATAAAATTAAAAAATCCTGATCAATAAGGTCGTCCGGTCGAAGGTTATAGTTGTTTGATCCATGAACTGCAAGCTTAAAGTTTATAAATATCACTTAACCCTTTCAAACCTGTTTTTGAGCAGAGAAATAAAGGGTCTGTGGTGGGCCACCACAGGGAGTTAGTACATGATCTAATAACTCTTTTGAGACATAAAAAGTGAGTTCCAGACAGCATTATTAGCATCCGCCCAAGCTATGGCTCCATATATATATAAGGTAATATCAGTGAATGATACAAGTGAGAAGTGAGCTTTGGGAGAAATTGTCTAACTTTGCGGATAACCCCGTTATATCTAAGCAATAATTTTGGAAATATTGCTGGTATGGGAATTCCATGATAAATTGTGATCATAGGTACCAATGAATTTTGTAGTTAGTACTTGTGAATCTGTAGTATTGCTAATTTGTTAACCATCTAGTTTAATTTCTGGCTTTTATTATATTGGGTTTAAAAATCATATAGTTGTCTTTTTTTATCACGATAATTTGTTTAATTTAAAAAACCAGTTTGAAATATAGCAATCTTTATTTTACTATGTTTCAAGTTATTAGAATTGGGTATGTTGAAAAAAGTATGTTGTGTCGTCTGTCATACATGCACAGATCTCCGATGCGTGGGATCTGTGGAACCAAGTTTTCTCTCCCTGTATTCAGCAGCCCGGTAACACATATTATTTGTAGCTTCGGGCGTTCCTAATTTTCACCATGGTTCTGATCTTTCCCTTATTTGTCTCGCCGTTGCTGCATGCAGGGATTGAATTCTTTTACATCACCCATATCAATGACATATATAATTTCTGTCTTTTTTTTTTTTTTTTTTTTTTTTTTTTTTTTTTTTTTTTTTTTTTTTTTTTTTTTTTTTTTTTTTTTTTTTTAATATTTTTAATTTTCATGTTTACTCGTGTGTTAAGCAGCTTAATATTTTGCCCTATTCACTTTTCATTTGAGTTTTAGTTTAATCTCCATTTTTTTCATGCTTTTTGGTTGTATTAATAACTTCACATTGTTTACTCTATTTTGCTTGTTTTAAAGTTACAACATTAATGCTACTGCAATCTCTAAGCGTGGGATCTGTGGAAACAAGATGGTCGCTCCCTGTATGCAGCATGACACAGTACTTCAATGGATTTTAAGCCCGTGTCTTATGCCTTGTCTTGCTGAATATGTTGCATGCAGAGATGAATTCTTTGAACCACACTTTGTTATTGACCTATATAAACTACAACCACTTTTTATTGTTCTATATAACTTCCAATGTCCTTGTGGCACCCCTTTTGTGATAATTTTGCCAACTCATCATTGCCATAATTATTTTATTAGGCTACTTAGTCGGTGGTAACCTCATTTGTTAAATTTTGGCATAAAATCGTTCATTTTATAATTTGTCAAGTAAGTTCATTGGCAACATACTTTGACAACATTGGATCTGAGGAGGGAAGTATGGTGTCTCCCCCGCAACGGGGGGAAATGCCACAATCGGCGTCCGGAGGGGACCTCGTTTATTTTTTAATTCTCAACCCCCAGTTTATTTTTTGGTATTACTTTTTTTTTCTTAATGTAGTTATTTAGAATTTTTTTGGACTGTAAATTTCTTGATTTGTTTGTAATTATTTATTATATTGTTGTATGTGTTTTCGTATGTGTTCGTGTTTATGACCGAATCTTACATAATTTAAACGTGTAAACCATTTGCTTTGACAGCTCTAATTAATCCTTCGAAAGACCCCTTTGATGAAACTGATGTACAATTCCAAAATATCCCCGTGCGGGTACTATAACCCCGCGACAACATACACAACCCTTAACTAACATCAGAATTCCAACCTTCTTTATTCCATTCAAACATTAGAAGTCTTAATAACATTTGCCCCCCCCCAACCTTTGATATGAATACTCTTATCTTTTTTCATCAACTTTTGACATATATTGTTTTTTTCCGAACCTGGTTCACAATCCGACATTGATGCGTCATTAATTGATATTGGTGAATTTTTCAATTGAGAATTGTATAAGACATGATCGGAGAGGAGGCAGCATCTCTTTATCTTACTCTAACATAAATTATACTAGCAAACCGGCCCGACCTTTCCTAAACTGTTCTGATTGTGATTCTCTCTTTTGTCGAAAGTACTATTCTACTAACATTATTGTTGGTGTAATTTTAATAAACCTGAAGATGTCAATTTTCAAGACTTCCAGTTGCAATTCGATAGAATTCTGAATTCAATATCCAATGAAAAAAGAAATGTTATATTATGGTGATTATAAACCTTGACTTGTTGACACACAACACCGATCTAAAGTCAGAGCTTTTTATCAACTTGTTTTTTCGCATGATTTTATCCCATCCCCTCATTTGACCGTCCAACCAGGATTAGGCCCACAACAAATATGGTAAATGACGCAACTCGTATTGACACATTTTTAACCAATGACTTACAACCTCAATTCTAGTTCAGGTGTTATTATCACAGACCTCTCCTATCATTACCCCATCTTTCTAGCTCAACAAAAACATAGGCCAACAATCAAAACCATCTACAAACTACAACCGTTAACAAGATTGTTCCACGTCAACTAAAGCAATAACATCAAGGGCTGAAAATGCGCTCTCTCTTATTGACTGGCACTATGTAAAAGAACAATCCCGATCCTGACTGCCTACAATGATTCCACAAATTACAGAACTCTTCAATATTCCCCTGTTCGGTTCAAACCAACATTATTTCTAGATGTAACTCGCCTAAAACACCTGGATACCAAATGCCCTAATTCATCCTTAAACAAAGGATAAATTGTATAAAACCTCTATCGCTAAAAACCGACACCTAACAATCAACTGAAATATAATAACTACAACTACCGCATCACTTTAATCAGTTACTTACTTCGACTCAGTCAAAAAACATACATAACTAATAAATTGACAATAAAAAACAACACTAAAACAGTGTGGCAAGTGCTTAACATCTACTTAGTCGCAATAAGAAATCTAAGTTAACACCCGACTTTGTCTATACAACGGGGATAAGTTAACTGATGATAGGGTTATTGCAGAGAACTTCAACACTTTTTTGCTAACATGTAAAACTCTTGCTGATCATCTCAGAACCGCGCCAGTTATTATACACCACCTTTATCAATCTTTTAATAATCCAAAAAGCATGTTTATTTATCCCACTTCTCTGCTGAAATGACAAAATCATCAAAGTTGAAAAACCTCACAGCAGTGCCGCTGATGGCTCAGTAACATCTTTTTAAGCAAATAATTCCTATGATCAATGATGTCCTTGCCCACATTTTTAATAACTCTTTCTCAACTGGCATTGTCCCATCCTGATTGAAGATGCTTATGTCAGACTGTTTCAAAACTGACTGGAGATCAGCCCACTATTTTACAAATTACAGACCGATTTTCCAATCCTTCCAGCTATCTCCAAACTGCTTGAAAAGATTGTGTACACGTATTTTTAACTCCATAACCCGTCATAATATACTCACATCCCACCATTTTTTGGCTTTAGGCCTAAGCGAAAGATCGACATACATGGCAATCAACGAGCCTACTCTACTACTGCAACAATAGCCAAAACTTGACCAGAAACTTCATACTATAGGCATTTTCCTTGATCTTAGTAAACCTTTGATACCATCCAATCAATATATTTTACACTTCATACCCTTAATACTATGGTATCAGAGGCCTTGCCAACATTTGGAGTAAAAAATTCCTCTCTGGGCAGGAACAAAGGGATTTCATTTAAACCCATCTTATCTGAACAGCAAATTCATATGGGAGTTCGCAGGGGTCTATCTGGGACGCCCTATATTCTTTTATATATTAATGACCCCCATCCTGCTCCAAAATACCCACCATTTTTATTTTATTTGCTGACACACAAACATTTTATTACACACCCATGACCCTAAAACTTGGAACAATTTAGAAACACTGATTAATTAACCTTTCAATTGGTTTAACTAAATAATTATCTCTCTCTCAACTTAAAAAAACTAATTTTACAAAATTCATATTTAAAATAAGCACAGTAATAAACACGACATAACCCTAAGAAGCTTAAAATTTGATCATACACCATTCACAGTAGATCTATAATTTCTAGGCCTACTTTTTTGATCACAATTTTATCATGTACTTCTCAACACAGCATGTTCTAAAATGTGTCGAAATCCAATGTATAAATACGTAAGGTTTCGACCCCATTCCTCCCACCTAGTCATTGACAAACATGTACAAATTCTCTGGTTCTACTTTATTTTCTTATTGGGGCCATGAATAAATGGGCCGATTCCAACAATGCCAACTCTTGACTCGCTCTTTTTGCTTCAAAAAGAATTATAGAACATGCCTAACTCTATTTGGCTTGCTTGTACTGACCCCTTTTTTCATCACTCAAAAACTCTGAAGATTTATGAAGTATCTAAAAACTACAAACTACGCTTGCATCTTTATGTTCCGTTTCCATCATGATCTCCTCCCTACTGACCTTCATTCCTGACGACTTTTTCAACATTGACACCCCCTCTCATCACTATCATACAAGATATGCCAGACTTTCACAAAGAAACAAACCCTGTTTTTTGCCGGTTAGGAACACCCTAGTTCTCAAGTCCCTCTACTTTGGAAAAACGACCTGCTCACCTTAAAAATTCCGTCGCTTTGCATCATTTAACAACTAACTTAAAATAACCACTGCGCGTCCGTTTCTATAACATGACCTCTCTCCATAACTTCATTCTTTCTTTCTGGCATTCCACTTTCGGCTTATTTCTTGACAAAATAGAAGAAATAGACGTCGGTCTGTCTCCGTTTGTCTTGTCGTCTGTCTAGTCATTGTTGGTCATCAAACTAGTCGTACAAAATTGTCATTTGTCCTGTTTTTTCATGGTTGCTTTATAAATCAGTACACGTGTTTATTGCTGTTTTAAATCCAGGACCATTTCCCAATTGTATTAGCTTATACAAGTTCAATTATTATTAATATTCACACTTTAAGTGCATTCGATGTTTCTTTGGTATTTTGTATTTCATCGTCCTAATTGAACTCCTGGTAAATGTTTGTACATCAATCTTGTTTTGTAACCTTTGAATTCAAGGTCACTGCAACTGCCACGCTATGCGTTTAGCAGTGTCCGCATCTCAATTCCCATTATTGCTTATCGTGTCATAATTATATTGTCTATGTTTTTATTTTTTATTATGAAATAAGTTGATTGATTGATATAGTGGGGGGGGGAAGTGTGGTATTTCATAACAGAGTGGAAGGGTTCCTTAAATGTATATTCGGAACAAAAGGGGCCCAAGGATAGAGCCTTGAGGAACTCAACAAGTAATGATTTTTATGGTGGTGTGTAGTGTTTTTTATAGTAAAGTGAATATAGTTAGTTTTGGTACATTAAGCGAAAGTTTTAAACCAGTTGGATACATTAATTATCTCTTTGTTAAATATATTTGTGAGAGTGTTGAGGTTTTGTGTGATTGAAAATATGTTGGCGTCATCGGCAAATAATACAAAGGAGAAAATGTTAGGAAGAGGAAGAATTCATTGACATAGAGGAGAAAGGGCAGGGGACCCAGAGTTTATTGACCTTGAGGGACAACGCAGGAAACAGGGAGAAGAAGGCTAGAAGGGTGAACCAAAACAAGTTAAATTGAAGTCTTTTGGAAAGATAACTGGAGAGAAGATCCAAAGGAAGGCCACGAATACCCTAGTGGTTGAGTTTGGCAAGTAGTATATCGGGGTTGAATGGTGTCGAAAGCTTTGGATAAACGAGGAGATAGGAAGAGACCTATGGATGATAGTTATTAAGAGCAAGAGAAGAAGAAATTCTGATTACAGAGATCCAGAAGAGCAGGTCAGTTAGAGTTGTTGTCGAAAGCCAATTTGGTTATCGTGGAGAATGTGGAAAAGGGTGAGGAAATTATCAAGCCTGTTATAGATAAAGTATTAAGATAAGGCGTTCAAGGATTTTGGAAAAGCAAGGAAGAAGGGATATGGGCGGGGAGTTTTGGAGAAGTATGGGATCATCATGTGTGAAGACGGAATGACCATTAGGCAACCTGAGAGCCTGAAAGGGAAGGATACCAGTTGACAAGGAAGATTGGGAAACAAAAAAGGGATGTAGTTAAGGGGTTTTGGAGATAAAAGGATGACGACGACGCTTTACGCGATAGAGGGGCTAACATCGCTGAGCCTGCGCTTTTGCCATTTTTGAATTCTTGACGATGTCAAGAATCTCCTTTTCATCAAGGGAATGAAAAAGATAGAGCTGGGATGAGGATTCATCAAGAAAAAGTCAGAAAATGAAGAAGAGGAATGAAGAATGGATCTTAGAGGCAAGTCAGGACCAATATTGGCGAAGAAAGTGTTGAACTTGCTGGAGATAAGTCCTTGTCGGATATCGTGGGTAGGACCATCCAGAACATAGGAAGGAG
Source organism: Ophioderma brevispina (assembly GCA_023653785.1). Lineage (NCBI taxonomy): Eukaryota > Metazoa > Echinodermata > Ophiuroidea > Amphilepidida > Ophiodermatidae > Ophioderma > Ophioderma brevispina. The sequence continues at coordinate 75,985 of JAMKCH010010461.1, read as the reverse complement.
CCTTGGGTCTGGGCGTTTTTGCCGATGACATTGTTGATTGTTTGCCATGTGTTTTTTATGTTATATTTGTAATTGTATTAAGCGCTATATAAAAAGTAGTATTTTAAAAAAGAAAATGTTTTAATTAAGCTAGTTGTAATTTAGTTCTCTATTATTTAAATAATTATTTTTGTTTATATCATTGGATGGTTTTATGAATTTTATGTACAGTTGTTTCTAGTTTTTAATTGATTTAATTATTCCCGCAGTAAGCCAAGGTTTACTATCTTCGTTTGTTTAATTTTTTTTTTAATTTTTGGAGGAAAATGCTTTAATTTAAAGGAAAGGACATGAATTTTTTATAATATGTCGTATATGTTCAGTCAGAAAGGGTGTCTAAGACATCATCCCACTTAGTATGGATTAATTCTGTTTTAAAAATGAAGTGATCGTAGGTTGTGTTTATTTTTCTTTTATTATAATATTTATTTTTTAGAATTTTTGATTTTGTTTTTATTTTATTTACGGTCATTATTATAATGTGAAATACTGTAAGTTGGTCAGTTTGAAATTCGGCCAGAAAACCCTATATTATTTAAAATCCCATTCAAATTAGCCATGCATTAGTGAAATTAACACCGTTAAGACGTGAGGTGAAAAAAAATTGGAACAGACAGGATATATACACATATTTTTCGTCTAGGAAACTTGTTAAACAAGCTGGAGCTCCAGCTTATTTAACACGTGTATTTGTCATATTGTTATTATTATTCGTCGTGAGTGTTAGGTTCGAAATGATGAAAGGCTGCCAAGCTCGTGTGGATAAAGCAAATTGTCTCACTGGTGTTCCTCATAATAGACTGGAGAAATTGGTTCTGATATATGCCATGACCACGGACTCAACATGCAGGTATCTTTGTATACTTAGTGATTTTAGATTAGTCAAGCAAGCGGCTTGCTTTGATCAAACAGTTATAAGGCTAAACTAATAAACACAGCCGAAACAAGTTTGTTTCCGGTACGTCGCGCGCATTTCGTTTCTGGAGAAGAAAGACCGCATTTAACTTTTTTATTTGAAAAAAAAATATTTAGTTTTTAGTTTGTACGGAAGATGGCCATCCATAAAGCTGAGTTAAAATTGATCTTGATTCAGCTAGATGCTGCACAAAATGATAGTTTGTTTTGTTTGTAGGCAAGGCACCTTGCAACTGTTAGACCATGAGCACTTTTATTATTTTAGGCATTTGGTAACAGTAAATTATTGTATTCAGGCAAATGGCATTCGGCGTTCGCCTACGGGAACTACAAAGTACAAGAGTTTCACTCTTTTGGGGAATGGAATTTTCACTCGTTTACATTTAGAGAGTATTTCAGCCATTTTACAGGCTTTTTACAAGCAATTATCAGACTTTGGCACAATACTGATCGAAAAACATGCCAAGATACTCTTTGTGCCATCTGTAGTTTGTTGCATTGTGGGAATAAAGAATTATGAGAGGAAGCTTATAAGACGTTGCCCTTTGCTTTCGTGTAGTAGAGCGCAGTAGGTTTGGATTTAGCACTCTTATTTAAGGCTTATATGACATGTTGTTTTGTTTTTGCCAAACAAACTTTTTGCCCTCAAAGTGGAAAAAAATCCACGAGAAAACACTTTTTCACTTAGTGCTGGAGATAGTATTTCATAATATTTTATATTTTATACAGTCTTCATAATAACATACCTGGAAAGTTCAGTTTATCAACACAATTACTTTAAAGATTTACCAAAAACAAATTTCATAAGGCTTCGCTCAAAATAGTGAAGAAGTGGTTTATTGAAAAAAAAATTTTAACGTCAATTTTTTCATAAATTTTTACATTCTGAGATCACAATAAGACATCAAAGATAATGGTATATCAAATTTGAAACGTTGGATACAATGTTCCGTTTACATATCATTAAAAAATATTGTCGGCCCAATAGCTGCAGCAACAATGTGTGTTGCGTAAATAGGCATTAAATTTACAGACGAATATCACTGGTAAGTATAGGACGTCAAGGTGTTTTCAAAATAATAAAGGAAAGTGGTTAAAATATGTCTGTATGCATACATTATGCAAATGTTAAGACACGAACACGGGATTAGATAAATGTTAAATGGATTAACTTCACCTAAGACCAAGGAATATATTTCTTAGTCTAGTAATTTTAAAATTGTTTCAATTTAGAGATTTTGTTACGAGCATTCGCATGGCAATTTCATATCTGTTCATTTATGTTTGATTTTGCATAAGAAATCTATAGCCTTGTCACTAGTATGAAAGAAATTAACAAAAGGACTGCTATTAGTTTGACCTTCATCGCAGTGTCAACCTTAATTTTAAAACCACTTAAAATATTTCTTTGTGCAGTAATAAATATAAAACTTTAAAAATCGATTTAATTATTTTTAATGTAATTGTCCTATATTGGATTTTAGCCAAAAATATCTTGCCCTGCAATTTTTATTTGAAAGAAATCAACAAATTAATGCTCTTTAATTTGACCTGCAGGACGTTGTCAACTTCAATTTAGAAGCCAAAGCATTTCTTAGTCATAGTAATAAAATATAGAAATGTGTTGTAATTTAGAATAGTTTAAAGAGCATATCTAAATTCATTAACTGTCATTTTTGAATGACATTGGATGCCTGAATAATCCCCACTTTATTTTGACACCGCCTTTGGTATGTTTTGTTTCAGAAAGCTTCTGACCATAGTTTATCATAGGGACTTGGTTAAGGATGGACTTGTCAAAGAGATGTACATTTCTTGTTATCTTTGGAATAGTCAACTGTTTAGTACAGGTGTCGTGTAAGAGGTGAGTTGATCTTTATCATAAACGTTATTTTGAGGAGAGAAATATGAGAAAATATGATTGGATAAAAATCATGCATTGATATTTGCCGTATGTTAAAGGGATTAGCCAGCGATATTGCGAGAGAATCGAAAAAATGTGAAAGCATTTGTTTTAACTTATAAATCAGGGATTAAGTATGTACAATTCCATATAACTGCTTGATGTAGAAGAAACAAACTCCCAATTAGTGCAAAAATGAAAAGGTAGTATTGAGGAAATTTATCATACCGTCTCCGCAAATAAACTACAGCGATGACATTCAAATCTACAATAAAACAGCTGATTGTGGGTTTACACTAGCACATAATAAACAGCTCAATAATGTTGTGCTTGAGGTTAAACTGTATGATCATGGTGCATAAAATCACGCTTAAAAATCTGGGATATTCACCGAGAAAGGCATTTTTGATCTCAAGTCGGAATTTTGATACTCACGTATAGAAATAAAGAATCTGATAAAAAGTACTGCATCGTCTTAATACACGGATTTCAAGACCAACCACTTGCAGGTTTTATGTTGCATATCCATGACAGTAAAAAATACAACAAAAATATGAATTTGATGATTTTTTTCGATGTTTCGGTTTAGCAAATCGTGCTATCCCTGTACTGAAGTAGGCGGCCGGGGGGGGGTAGGCGGTATTAGCTTAGAAGTTTACGCGCGACGTTGGATTGATTCATATAGTGTCTGGGTGCTTTTCTGTTGAAACATACTGTATTGGATTTCATGCCGATTCAGATTTGTTAATTGTCTGCTGTAATAACGGTTAATGAATTAGGTTAATGTGTCTTCAAAAAAAACTGAGCGCGCGTCCATTGATTTTTTCGCCAATCCACTCAAAGCTAAAAATATTGCAGACATTAACCTATAAACATGTTATCGGTAGTAATGAGTGCGTCTTTGAGTGCCTATTTTGTTAAAACTAAGAGTAGCACTGATATTAAAATACAATTCCTAGATGATGCCCGGCTTTATTACTGGGTAGGGTTTCATATAGAAGTTCCCCCTGGATGCCAATGATGTATTACAATTGATTCCGTAATTGCGCTATATTGACGTTGTGAAGTTAGCGATGGACGGAATGAATGGCAGATACCTCACTTGCATCATGGGACTTCTATATAAACGTCTACCCTTTGAAGGCTCCTAATCAATATTTTACACCCCCCAAGGACATTTTGAAAATTATCCTCTGAGGTCTACCCCTTTTCTTTGCGTGTTGTGATTGGTTATACACGATTATAACAAGATGTAATCTCTGAGTGACCAATCAAAATAGACCTATATACTAGTATCTGTACACCGTAAGCTTTTCTACCATGTCTTTGATTGGTAAAATTATCATCTTATAACCCCTGGAATAACTATTAAAGAATGGTCAGTAGACCTCACAGGATTCAGCTATTTAGAGAATAAGAAGGTGATTTAAATTCTTTCAACCGTCTTCATACCCCATGTGTGTGTATCCAAAAATAGGGAAGTGTTTCGAGAAATTACTACATCAAAAGAAATACATATTTCAAAACGAGGCAATCAACATACGGTTGTATACCATGGCAAGCTTGAGATCAAAAGTAATAATTGAGGACCGAGCATTGTGATAAGTTACCAATGGAGTACAAAAGGGGAGGTGTTTACGGTTTGGCACGCTCTGGTCAAACTGTACATTTATTAATAACTCAATAAAACAGGGAAAGAAGGAAAAAATGAAATGGCCCAATCATTCAAATAACCATAATATTGAGGTAAACAGTCACAGGTATGACAAACCCAAATTAGCTTCAATTATCAAAGGCAATTATGAAGCGTACAAGAGCAATAATAAACAATATAACTAAAATAGAAGGTGGGAAATAGTTGTTAAAAAATACTACCGTATGGCGGGGCGTGCAGACAGTGATAAAAGGGAAAAACAGTGACAAAAGGAAAATACAACATAAGTCTGCTCAATGCAATGGTATTTTTTACATGAATGTCTAGAGTAGAAAAAAGATATTATAATGATATGAGTACAACTGACAAGACATAAACAATAATAGGGCAAAAAGAATATTCTATATATTTTGTTATTAGTACGACCAATTATGTATAGGCAACTCACCATCACCTTTGGTAATTCTAAATTTCTCAACCCAATTGCACCTTTATCGTGATATTTTTACATTCTTCGTCAAACCAGCTATTATTTTGACATGTTATAAACTTTGCAAATATGAATATGTTACCGGAGACCCGCTGCTGAGTGTGGCCCTGTGAGAGGGGTAAGTTACTGTTGGGGATCAAAGGTTTGAATGCTCTAAATCTAACAAATATAGCTCAAATTATCATTAGGTAACCCGGAGTAAAAAAGTCACATTGGGTCACGTGCTCCAGGACCCTATGCTCCTGAGAGCAAATTTCGGGCCAAAAAATCTCACGAAGCTAACAATTGGGACATCGAAGGATAATAGTGAGCGAATCGAGGTTGAAATTGAGAGCGGGGAGCAATGGTGCTTATTCATATTCCGAAGGGTCGTATTCCGAAGGCTTATACCGAAAATAACACGAGGGTAATTATTCCGAAGGGCGTTATTCCGAAGGGGCATTATTCCGAAAAAAAACATGGGGTATTATTCGAAGGGTCATATTTCCGAAAATATTTCTGACAGTCATTTTACGAAAGGGGTCATTATTCCGAAATAAACATAAGGACATTATTCCGAAAAAATTATAAGGGTCGTATTCCGAAAATGGGACATACGGGTCGTTTACTCCGAAAAATAACATAAGGGTCATCACTCCGGAAAATAAACACGACGGTCGTTTTTTTCCGAAGGGTAGTTAATCCGAAAAAAACATAAGGGTCTCACTCCGAAAATTATACGACGGTAGTTTTCCGAAGGGTCATTACTCCGAAAATAACAAGACGGTCGTTTTTCCGAAGGGTTGTACTCCGAAAATAACATAAGGGGTCGTCACTCCCGAAAACGAAAATAACATGACGGTCGTTTTTACGATGGGTTCGTTACTCCGAAAATAACATAAGGGTCATCACTCCGAAAAATACCATGACGGTCGTTTTCCCGAAGAGTCGCTAATCAGAAATAGAATAAGGGTCAGCACACATCTTTACTAAAATGAATGCAAAGTTTAATAGGTCAAAAAGCGATAGAAGGGTCTGAAAATAATTTGAGCAAGGTATAGATGAACGGCGTTGTCGTTAGGTTGACGTAAGTCTTTGCAGAGAGGCCATAAAGTTTAAATGAAATATATTCAATAATTACTCATTTTCCTGTGCAAAATACTTTGTAAGTAGCCACCATTGAAGTTGATTCTTAAAATACCAAGCTTTTTTTTTTGGGTGACGAACGATACCATATTGCACACCAATTTCATAAGGATTGCTATAAAATAGATGGAAATAAATCAGTAAATGGTTAGCAGAATGCGCCTAATTATTAAAGAGATTTATGATACGGGACTCAAACCCCAGACATTTTTTTGCCTATATCAAACAGGATCTTAAATAATTTAAGCCACGAGTAAATCATGATCTGATATAGATAAGTTTTAGACATTAAGGTTCCATAAGCATGCTCTTGGTCACAAATACGGTCTTACCGCAATTTTATAAGGTTTGCTAAGAAAGAGATATGGGCATATAGATTGCTGGAACCATGATCAAATATGATGCCAATATATGGTAGATAAACTTCCGTTATATATAGGCCTGCAAACCTAATATATCGATAGTTGACAAACAGAAGGACCTAACTCAGCACTTTGAAAGAAATATTAAAGAAGTTCTTTATGCTGCTGTAATACTGCTTTTGAGAATGTGATGTTTAATATTTTTTATACTAAGGCAAATCTATTCATTACTCAAAATGTAAACATCTCATTAAAGCTCATAATGGTACTAGAAGCAAACATTATATAAAACTTTAGTAAACAAAGAACAATTTTTAATTATGAACAGCAGAAATTAAAGAAATTTTAATATTTTTCATAAGGTTTGATCATATTTATTTTCATTTCCATATCATAAGATTATGTGGGGCATGTATTTACACAAGTTCTCATCCTCCCTTTCACTGATGCTATTACGGCTTTATGTTAATGCAAATGAAAATTGAAGACCAAACTTACTCACATTGTTTTTTATTCAAATGATTATATATATTGTTTTAATTAAATTCACATAACATCACTCAATAAGTTGTAGCAATGAACTTCAGTGTTAATTGTCTTGTAAAAACATTGACAGAAATAATAAAATACTATTGTTTTCTTCACTGTTTTCCAAAAACTATGAGTGAGTTGCTCTGGATCAACTCTAAATTTAGCAAGATTCTTAGAATGCACAATAGCAATAGAAGGTTTTATGAATTTCAACTAGTAATTAACTAGGCTTAGTGGTAAAAAAGTCCCATTTTAGTTGCAAACAAGGCTTAGTAAGGTGTTATGAATTTGGGCCCAGGAGTTTAAACTATTATGCTAGATTATTAAAGATGTTTAGAAAAGGGATTTAACAAAAACTCGAAACCACTTTTTGCCCCATATAGTACATATATTTCAATAAATTAAGTTCGAATAAACTTCACAATTTACATGAAGTCCATTGTGTTTTAACGATTCCCTATGAAAGAGAGTTAATAGCAGTCGCCACCAAACCCAAAAGGTCATGGCGCACGATTGCTAATATCTCGTACCCCAGGGACCACAGATTTTCACATTACAATAATACCAAACAAAATAGACATATAAATATGGTAGGAAGGGTTCAACAAGCCAAATGTCGAGAATTTAACCCCGTAACGAAGAAAAGTACAAATTTAACCTTAATGACTTAGAGTGCAAGACAAAAGACAACAAACATAGGGAAACCACACAAACCAATAACGTGAAGAACAAGCACAAAACAAGGGACATGTGAGAGGACACCGGCTTGTGGTGGCAGAATTAAATAAATTCATCAATATAATGAAAAAAAGTGTACATAATTAATAATAAATCCATAAAGGGGGGATGGCCCGATTAAGGATGTAAAGTTTTATCTTGATGAAATGACCTTGACCCCAATTCCCCATCTGAAAAAAGCATCGCGCGACAATCTCAATCCGCCTTGCCTTGATGCGAGAGCTGTTTAAAAAAGTGATATTGTAAGCCCACAGAGCACAGTGCAAAATCAATATTGGTCGACCAAAATGGGGCACATTCCCGCCCACGATTTCCAAAAACAATAACCAAACAATCTTTGGCTCCAAGATTTCATAGGGCAAATGAGGGAAAAACAGTAGCCCTCTACCGATATCAAAACATCGACCACACCGGTAAAATCTGGGGCTTCTGGGGACGAGACTTATTAGCGATCGGGCCATGGAACCTTTAAATTTACACATTGTAGTGGAATAATTAAAGGCTATATATTGAAATTTAAATTGATTAACAGAAAGAGAATCCCTATAGATTAGGGGATGCTATTTCATTAAGAAGGGGACCCTGAGTTCGAATTGTAAGTCCTAGCCAGATCGGGTACTGAAATTAAAGGGACGAAACACACACTGCATATCTGGTTCCATATCCATGAAAAGCGTTCCCCTTGCAAAGTAATCGTGAAAAAAACTCAGCAACACATTGTTTTGAGAATGTAAAATTTGTGATATCATGAATAGCTAACGTATTCAAGTGGAAAAATCAGGAGGACGTGTGAGGACACGAATCTGAGCCGAATGATTTTCTTTTGTTTAACTGAATAGTTGTTAAATGGCAATTGTTTGTGGTAATACTAAAACTATTTACAAAGACAAATAGTAGAAATTGGTATGTGTGCTTTAATCTAAAAAGAATACCAAATTTTTGACACAATAGAGAAACATAAGTAGTATGCATGTTTCCAAGTAGAATTAATCCAAAATAACTCCTGGAAAACTTAGTGTGAGAAACTTTATTAATTGGAACATTGTCAATATTAATACCTGCGCTAGGATATGAGCGGTACTCTGTCATTTCTAAAAATCATAAAATTAGATTTCAATATTGAGATGCAATAATTTGTTGCTTAAAACCAGTTTGAGATATTAATAATTCTTATTGACCATAAGTCAAGATCTGCGAAATTTTCATGTGAAGCAAGCAAATGTGGTATCATCAGAAAATAAAATAGAAAAAAGTCTGAGGAATTAACGATGTTCATTAATGACCAAAATGAAATCGAAGTCCCAAGACATAACCTTGTGGGACACCACAGGAAATTCCATACTTGATGAATTAAATGAGTTTTATTAAGATACGAACTGAAAAACGGACCAGATAAGTTAACTCCTGAAACCCACCCAAAGCATGATCTCGAACACATAAGAAAGAGATTGGATAAGAGGATTATCATGGTTAATAGGGTCGAAAAGCCGTTGGGAGGGTCGGGAAATATACCAAGTACATGCATCTTATTATCAAGAATCTTCGGCATTTTATTATAGGCACGTAAGAGTGCCATATAGGTAATCGATTTGAAACGAAAAACCAAATTGAGAAATTAGTGAGTAAATTATGCCGGCATAATAAAAATTATAGAATCGTTTAGGTACAACTGCGTCAAAATTTTAGAAAAAAAACTGGTAAAACACAGGAAATAGGTTCATAATTTTAAAAGAAATTGAGCTTGTCACTTTACAAAAATAGGGTAACCTTAGCAATTTTAACTTATAACAATACCCAGAAATCAAGAAAGATTAATAATAATATGTGAGTGGAGCGGCAATAAAAAGTACTAATGATTGAAGTACATCTGATTTATCTCATCAAATCCGGGACTTGTGCCTGTCTTAAGAGAATTGCAAATATCATGATCCTCATTTACTTATCAGTTAGGAGAAGGAAAAAAAGAGTAATTGGTGAATTGTTATTTTTAAGAAAATTGAAACTCCTGCCAAACATTATGAATTTTATTTGCTAATTTGGGCCAATGTTAATGAAAGTAATATGTTAATGGGTTGCAATGAATTAGGATCTGAAGTCATTATATTATCGATGTAAAATTTGATGGAGATTTTCTTTGTTTTATTAGGCCGAGGACCTCATTGATAACATTCAAGTTGCTTAGTAAATTGCAATCATTTAATTTCTGTGGTAATACATTTTGTTTAGCGTTCTGATGAGTGAAGTAAGTTTGTTACGATACGCAGTATATGCAGATTTGTTAGATTCGGATGCACGGGAAATAAACTTTTTATAAAGCCTCTTACGACGAAGAGATTGAGTATATATTTTGGTTTATCCAGGGTTTTACGTGGTGTACTGCGACGACCGGAATTGATTTTTTCAAAGGACAATGTAAATCATAAATATAAGAAAACTTATTTAAAAATGTATTCATATGATCTAGTGGGTGATAATGTCATTAAGAAAATTACAATCAATGAGGGAATGATTTTAAAATTTGAATGCTATCTTACATGACTGATCGATAATTCTTGTTTGAAGGTGGATGTAATAAATGTGGACCGATTTAGTAATTGAATAAACAGGAAAATGGTCGGTAAGTCCCACAACAAAAACACCCCAGAATTAATTTTATGTGTTAACCTATTGGTGAAAATATCTCAATTAAAGAGGATGTATTAGAAGTGCTGCGGGTAGGTGTCAAGTAAGTGGGAAACATATTTATGATGGTAAAAAATGTTGAAAAGACTCAATTTATAATATTAAACATTTCCACGATTGGAGTAAAGCCCAAATTAATCCCCGGAGATATAACAGTGTTTATTTTCAGAGGATATTTTGTGAGGGAGTCGAAAGATCAGCAAAACAATAAGTCAGAATCATACGGTGGAACGAAAATATTACATAAAATATTCGTATGTTTGGGAGGTTAATTTTCATAAAAAGCATTCAGAATGTCATGATCATTGGACGGTTGAATAAGTTTTAAAAAATCATCCACAGAACGTATATGAAATAGACATTCATGAAATAAAGTGCAGCACCTCCACTCCTCCCACGACGTGGAGCACTTATGAGATTATAATGATCAAAGTCAATTAAATTTGAATAATCCTGATTGGACAGGTTTTGATAGTGCAATGATAGCAAAGGTATGTTTAAAATTCGAAATGAAATGTATGAATACCATCAAAGTTCCTATTAATACTTCTAGAGTTCAAATGCAAATGAAAATCATCATTACAGGAAACCTGTTAAAATGTCATTATCAAACTTATAAGTGCACGAATTAGTAAGATTAAAATAATCATAAGATCTAGATATCATATATATATATCTATTTAATTTTCACACATATTTCGTGGATGCATGGCGGCAAAGGATTCAATTTTAAATCCTTCACTCATGTTATGAGTTTAGATGAATGATTAAAGCAGAATACAGCAAAAGAAATTCATCATCATATAAATAAGGTAAACGAACAAATCACCCTGTACATTTGAAAAATAAACCAAGAATCATCATCATGTATGTCAGTATATATAATACTACACCCGCTAAAAAATCCGAACGATATAAATACGGCAGCTAATGGACTAAGGTAATTCTTGCGTATAACAATTACAATGTTCATAATTAAAATGTGCCAAAAACCAGAAATTCGTGTGCAAACAAACGTACTACCCTTGATATGACCTAGTTTAAGTACTGTATGAACGGCAGAAATAATAGTACCAGTACCCAAAACTAACTACGTGAATAAAAAAAAAAATTGCAAGGATAAAGTTGACCTGACCTTAATGCAATCACTTAATCATTGTGTTGTTTTATGAAAACATTAATATGCTTTATATGTTGACAAATGAAAGAAATCGACATGAAAATTACGCTAGATATGGCGGTTTTTTTAGGCACACCCCTTTTTTCTCCATTCCTGGATTTACACACACATTAAACTTCTGTTTGTGAGAATGACAACATCATATGCATTTTTCAACTTCATGATACAGTTTCTTGAATATTTCAACAACGGAGTAATTAAGATCTATTATAACCAATGGGCCATGTGATATCACCAAATCCAAAAACAATTCCCTGTTGCAAAGCAAGAAAAACAAGATCTTCCCATTGTTAAGGATATTGCTGAGAGTCCCTTATTGGGCATAGATAGTTATACATGAATTACAGTAGTAGTGTTGAAAACCCGTTTCATACCCATCAGGATTAATTAATAAAATGGAAATTGACCTTTTTGCACTTTAGCCATTGTACCCAATACTCTAAAACCAATGGTCATAGATGGTACAAACTTACATTTTTGGAATCCTTATGACTAGAGGACAATATGGCATACATTTCAACACGATTGGAGTAATTAAAAAGTTTGCCCTGTGCAAACTTAAATGGCCCTATTGAAAAAGTGACACCACATTGACATCACTAACTATCTTGCATTTGTATGTAGAGGGTACTACTAACTACAAAGGGTCAAGCTGAGATGTAGGGCGACATGAACGATGATGTTGACCCAAGTCCCTTGCTCCCGCTATATACTATTTTTCAATTCAAAGAGTGCGTGAATCGGATTTTCGTTTTGATGCAGTAAATATGTGTGTGTAGTTATAACAGTGCCATAGGATACTGTGTATAAACAAAATCTGGATCCGGAATTTTTAACAAAGATGTGATTTTCTATAGAAGGACTTCGATTTGAGCTTAAGCTTTCACACAGTGATGATATGGACAAGATTATGTATATGCAAAAACTGAAAACGATTGTTTGAAAAAGGAGGGCGCACTCCTCAGGGAAATCTCTGAGTCAGCTTTAACGCAATATCTTGTTACCTGTATAAATCCCATTGGATGGAGAAAAAAAAAACTATTTGTGCTCACAAATGTGTCTTATCTGGCTTATTTTTCAGCCGATTTTCTTCATTTTTTCAACACTTGAAAGTATATAGATTTGCTTATTAAAAACAAATCTATGTTCAGTGGGATTTATTCAAGTAAAGTTCATCTGCAATCATTGCAGAATATTTATGATTTACGTAGTATACCATCACTGCAGCTTATGGTAGCAATTAATGATTTTAAGAAATTTAACGAAATGATGGAAATCCAGGGATTTTCTGAAGTTTAATGTCATTGACTGAAACATGCACACTACCATTTACTACACTCGATTTTTCACACTAATATTCGCATATTCGTAATACCTATTTACATGACAGCAAAATAACATCCTAGTGGTGATATGAAAATGACAAATTTATATCCGAAGCTATCCTGACATAATCTGAACTAATTACGAAAATATTGAATTCAAGTTCCAAATGTGTGGACGAGGAGAATTGAATTCCACACAAAATTTTTCGACAATATTTCATCATAAATCTAACCTAATTTCACAATCCTGATATAATGCTCTCTGCTAGCCCTTCCTACTAATCTTTTACATAAAAATGCATTTAAATATGACACTTGCCCGCTCCAATATGTAAAGAAATCTTGAAGGACAGCACAATCGGAAGCTTGCACGCACCTGCAGTATATCATAAGCAAAGAAACTGGGGACCTTTTCCGCCAGGTGCCGCATCCCGCATGGTGTGATCGATCACGCATAGGCCGACGCGCTGATTGGGAAAGTACTACATGACTTGGCATATTAATAGTATGCGCAATGGAAATTAAATTTTTTGTAAGCAGCGAGCTATGGATAACCATTTGGGACATAATTGTGACAAATAATTCACTAAGAAAATACAGGCTTATTTCCAATCCCATTTCCAGCCCCCTCCCCAGCTTCTGCCGTCCCGGCACACAGACGTATATAAGTTCAAACGGGATTGCAATGCGCACTGAAGCTGCCTACTCTTAATTCTACACTACAATCTTGTTGGACGGGCACAGCTAGGGTAGTCATCGCTCCAGTCCAGGTGTTCAGCACAGCAGTTCTGGCGCGCCTCGATCAAGTATTGAGACTCCCACCAGTTCAGTGTCGTCATCATCAAACATGTCGCCACGCCTGCGCATCTAGTCCCGTGTGTGAGCGCACTGTGGTGGACCCCCCTTCACCATCATTGCCGTCAATATGCCCGTCTGCAAGTCCCGACGAGCACCCACGACAGTGCCATTCAGCTTTGCTGTTACCTCACTTCGCCTGGACGCCGTCGTCTCTTATCACATACGAGTTCATTTCAGTACAAATTTGGGGATAAAACCCATCTACAGGTAAATTAATAACACACCACCCAGGACTGGTCGGTGTTTGTTCATATTGGTACACCATTAATCCTGGTATCTCACAATAACCTGCCTCGACGCTGTCTCGGTTACTCTGAAGCCCGCAGCATCCATCTCCAAGGTGCAGGTTATCTAGCCTCTAGCTACTCCTACGACCATACATGTAAGGTCCTCGGCCCGGCTGTCGTTCATCCAAAGCGCCTGGCAGATCTGCATTCAAAGTCGTGCGGGCACGTCTGCCATTCGTCTAAGTCAGCCGGCCGTCTGGCCATTCATCAACGGTCATGATGGAAGATGCCAACCTATTTTTTCCTACTGCCGACCTGCCTGCACCCCAGACACCTGTGTTGGATTCATATCCTGCGATAAGCCTACGCTTTCTAATTTGCGCGAAGAATTATTTCTCCCTCACGTTCTTATGGTCTGCTACCCCATCCAAATTGCTGAACGATCAAATTTCTGCTTTGATTAGTTCAATTGTCGCCCGATTATTGGTTGTTTTCTGTAGAATTAATTTAGTTACAAGGTCTCATCCTCCCCATATCTCATCCCCTACTCATATAATAAAAAATTCAAATTATTCCACAATCAGCGGGAACCTATGGGGCTTTCGCCGCTTCGCGCTTATTATTCCTCTTGGTTCGTACCGTCAAACTACCACATTCAGGCTCAATCTGCTCGCTCCCGGTCGCCTCAGCCATCATCCGTTTCTCCGAATTTCATTCACGTCCAATTCTTCCTCTGCGACATCGGCCTCCGCGCACCTCCCCGGTATATACTTTATGTGTCCGTCCGGATCGAAGCGTCCGCTCTTTGACTTTCCCTCCACTGTTCCCTGAATTCGACACGTCTACATCAGCCCTGCTTCATCACTAGCATCTCCTAACCTTTCTAGCGGCTCATTCTCGCTTGTTGCTTCATCAACTGTTGACGTCTTGTCCACTCCCTCTTCATTCTCCACGTCGCCAATCCCGATCCTGGTCTTCTCATGACTCCCCTCTTTTTACTGTAGGCAGCTCGTCAATCGCAGCCAACCGGACCATGACTAATCGTCTTCCTCTGACGCAGGAGCCCTGTCCTCGTCAGGTGCCCCTCTTCTGCGTCACCTTATTCTTCGTCTTCCATTCCTGCTGCAGCTGCTACTTCCCCGTCGTCGCGACCCCCGGGTATTTCTATCACCTTCTCTATCCCGTTACCAGCAGTTCCAACTTCAGCTCTACTTCTGGTACATGGTAATCCCCTCCCCCAACTGTGCCTCATAGAGCCTTTAACCTCCCCCCCCCAAATCCGCATGAACTACTCTCGGTTTACTGCGACAGACTTCTGATCCGGAAAACCACATCTGAGCGCGCGGTTACCACCAGATATGGGCACTCCCACGGCAGGGCTAACTCTGGAAAGTCGCAAATTTCCTCGTATGGTTATACAACCACACGAACTGACCTGCCCTAAAAAACCGGACCATGCACCAAACGGACGTAGGTCCGTTTCTGTCTCTTCATATTGAACTCCAAAGCGTGCCTTGCTCTCGCGTGAATGCACCTAATAGCTCTCTCAACTCCTCCGCATAGGTCCGTTCGGGGCCATTCTTCTTCTTGGTACCACAACCAAAACCTCCAAGTCAACGGGAAACACTTAACCTCACGTCCTAACATCATCATATTTTGGCTCTCGCCGGTCGACTCTGAACACTTGACGATAAGCGAAGCCACACATATGAGAGATATGGTCCCAGTCCTTATGATTCTGGAACGGTTGAAGCATGAGTGACACAGCATGAGCTATTGGCCGGTTGTAACGCTCGACAGGGCCATCCGACTTGGGGTGTACGGGTCGACTGGGTCTTCTCAATCCCAATATCCGACACATCTCTCGGAAGACTTCGACTAGAAGTTACGGGCCCTGATCGCAATGGAGTTCCTTCTGAACTCCAAACCTACAGACGAACTCATCCCCCAACTTCGCTGCAACCGTCTCGGCCACATTGATATCTTATGGCATATGCCTCCATCAATCTGGTCCAGTAATCGCCAACAACTGGATATATGCTTCCATCATCCGTCCGGTAAGGTGAGCTCCTACTTTGTACTGTTGAAGTGGGGCTCGGTGACGTTTGGTGGCCCTTCCTCTCGCGCAGCCTACACACACGAAGAGATGACCTCTCGTCGGCACTCATCCCCACCCAATAGTACCTTTCTCGAACCTTTGGTAGAGTCTTGTTCCGACCCAGGTGCGCTAATGCCTTCGGTGCATGCAGTTCAATAGCACTGCTTTCCGCATTGTCTTGGTAACACGGCCACCCACTTAATAGGTTTCCCATCACGCTCTCCCCTCTCTTCACCAGAATTCCTCCCTTTACTGCCAAAATGTCCCACTGACCCCAATAAGTCTTCAATGCAGACGACAAGGCAGGTACATCTTTCCACGGGGGCCTACCCTCTCCAGCCTCCTTTCTCTTCAGGAACAGAGCCATGTCTCATCCGCCAACTTCGCCTCACGTATCATCTCTAGTGTGATCTCCGGTGCTATAGTCACATTACGAACTTCACCCACTACGGGGTCAGGGGTTTCTATTGATTGTTTGTATTTCTTATTGCAGTGCAATATTAAAATATATCACACATTCAATAGCACTGCTCTCACTGTGTTCTATAGTGTGCCAGGGTTGTGCGAGATATTAGGTTATTGGTTAAAATTAGCGACCGATCTGAGAGTGTATGATCACCCAACGAAGGACGGGTTTGAAAACTTTGACTAACTGTGTCATGGTGTTCACATATAATAATTATAAGTAAAAAGTAATGTATTAGAAAGTTAACAGGACTAGATTTTTCTATAGTCATAATTACGTTCCTAACGCTTTGTGTACCCCCATAGGTTTTTTGGTATTTAAACACACACAGATAGAACACAATGGATTGGTAGCTCAGCGAAGACTGGGGTCTTATAAAAAAATGTCAACACAAATAAATCGATATTTATAGTTATTGATGACTGTAATAAAATTTTATCCTAACTTAAAATATGATTATTGAAATTGCGCATTTAAAATTTACATCAATACACTAGGGTTGAGTGGGCTGTGGATGGGGGCTGGGCGGACTGTAGGTGTGTGGGTGTGGGGGAGTGAGGGTTGAAATAACGTAGTGTCCACATGGGCCATTTTCTTCAGGACTCACGTTGACTTCAAAACATTCAATGTGGTTGAAGCATGCAAGCCCAACTTCAGAATTATGGGGTTTGGGTGACCGTTTCTTCACATGTGGTTATTAGAAACAGTTTACAATTTGAAAAATGGGTCCCCACTTTAAAGATAACGCTTCTTTTTACTGTGAGTGGGTCGGGTGGAGTTTGGATGGGTTAGTGATATGTTTACAAATAATATGAGACTGGGAAGGGACCCAGAAGTCCCGTCTACTGGCCTCAACAGCATAGCTATATGCCCCGCGATGCGCATTAAAGTACCCTGTAAAGCGTAAAACAAAGTCACTCCGCTCTATTCGTACAACTTTATACCGTATATAAACCAGAGCCATAATCAGATCTTCCTTATGGTTTTCTTTATATTCTTCTTTTTTTTATCACGAAACTGACCCCTTATGTTATTTTGAGAGTAAATGACCCTTCTGGATCGGAGTAATGACCCTTATGTTATTTCGGAGTGATGACCCTCATGTTATTTTCCGAGTGATGACCCTTATGTTATTTTCGGAGTGATGCCCTTATGTTATTTTTGGAGTGATGACCCTTATGTTATTTTCGGAGTGATGACCCTTATGTTATTTTCGGAGTGATTGATTGACTTAATTTTTGGTTTTAATTTTTTTTTTTCAGGATGATGACCCTTTGTATTTTCGGAGTGATGACCCTTATGTTATTTCGGGAGTGAAGTGAGGACCCTATATGTTATTTTTTCGGAGGAGTGACGGACCCTTCTGTTATTTTCGGAGTGATGACCCTTATGTTATTTTCGGAGTGAGGACCATTAGGTTATTTTCGGAGAGAGTGATGATCCTTATGTTATTTTCCGAGTGATGACCCTTATGTTATTTACGGCATCGTGATGACCCTTATGTTATTTCGGAAGTGAGACCCGTCGGAATAATGATCTATAATATGTCGGAATGAATGACCTTCGGAAAACCGACCCTTGTGTTATTTTCGGAGTAGTAATTGACCCTTTATGTATCTTTCGAATTAATGACCCTTATGTTTTTTTCGGAATAATGACCTTCGGAATTATGACCCTAATGTAAATTTGAATAATGACCCTTCGGAATAAGCGGAGAACCCGGAAGTAATTGCCTCAAATTGTGCTCAATCGCCAAATGTAAAAAAGTACCAAGTCTACCATGGTCAGGTATTGTCTAATAAAATAATTTTCTCCAATATCGACACAATTAGGGGCATCGTTCGTTTACATCTTGAAGAAAGGTAGGACAGGGCCTTCAAATGACAAGCACTGCCATCTTTTACTGATACTTTTTGAGATTATACAATGTTACTGCTGCAGCACCCGCTCTATCCGAAGCCTGACTCTGAGAGAAAGAAGAAGAAACAATTGGAGAATTGGTTAGCCGGGTGTCAGAAATTCAATTTAATATGAAACAAACCGAACAAAACGTTACAGCTTACCAATTATTTATATTAGATTGGTACAGAAAAAAAATACAATTTTCAAATTTTCTTAAAATGTACATTAGTTGTCTTATAAGCGATAGCCGGGCCGACGTCTCGTAAGACAAAAAAAACCCCCAACAAACAAGTTCTCTAGAAGGAAGAAATGTGAGAAAGAAATGGCAAGGCGAAAGCGTTTGTTTTTTAGAAAAATTGCTAATGCAAAAAAGGCGGAGGTTTTAAAAATTTGTTATTGCCATTTTTGTGGCCACTATTTTCATTTTTCGCAATTTTCATTTTTATTTGCGGACATATTTTGCAAAAACAATTCAAGTGAGCAAAAACCTTAAAAAAATAATGCGCCAAAATGCGCGCGGTGCTTCTGAGGACAAACTTGTTTTTTATCTTGGCCTAAAACCAAACATGGTTAAATAATAGACCATGGGGAGTGGACAATAACCAACTGTATAACAAATTCTGTAGTCCCAATCTGGGGCTAAGGGAAAAAAACCAAGGTAAATTCCTAAAAAATTATTACGATCACATAACGGTCTGTTCCCGCACATAAAACTGGACATTCTTCTTCAAAATATAAAAATGTCACCTCAATTTCTTTTCCCCATTCGAGCCAATGGATATGTATAGACTTCAGCAAACCATGAGCTAAAGATATTACAATGGGCGGGTATGTAGGGGCATTGTTATAGCAAGGTGTTGACCACCTCCACGATTCGGGTCGTTTGAGGGACAAATACCCGTCCTCTCTCACCCACTACCTAACCACGTTGTACATTATAATATAGGTCGTTGACACTAAATTTTCTTATGAAAAAGCGGGTAGGTTAAAATGAAAAGAAATGAAGTTAAGCAATAAGTTACGGAGTTTTAGTCTGCAACCAAAGTTTGTTAGGTCAAAGCCAGCAACCTTCTCTTAAGAGTTTGTTCATGTTCCTCCTTTTCGAATAAATGCTGAAAAACATGGCCAAAGATAATTGAACACGCACTATAGAAAGCTCAATATTTACTATTTGTGAATGAGGTTAAGTGTTTGTCCTGAAAAGTACTCAGTCTAAATTGGAGAGCGTAACAGATGAAATATCTTCAGCTGCGCGGCAATATAACAATCGCCATTTCCTAGCAAGTCCGAATTCTGTTGAAGTCGAAAGGCGGTAATATGCTACTTAACCAAGTGTTGACAACAAAAGACGGAAGGATTATACTTATCGATTTTGAAAGGCAATTTGCTGAGTGATAAGTATTGAAAGTTATATTTCTTGACAACGCAGGCTTTTAAAACAGTAGTTGCGAGATTGTTAACAAAAATCAACATCCAAAAATTTTTTCCCCAAACCAATGCTTGTGTTATTTTGTTTTGGCCTTATAAAATAATATTTGACCTTTCTCATGTGACCTTCTAAACTTCTAAACTTTCCAAATTTGTTTTTCTTTTTTGTTTTTGTTTTCCTCTTTACTGAAAATCATTTTCCAAAATGTTATTGAACGGTCAATTTAGTTAGTGTATCCAAAAAGCGTCATCTATGGGTTCAAAGATTAAAAATACTTATAATGGTCTCGTTAACATTTTACAAAACTGCAGATATCGGTAAGTGATATCCATGGATATCTTTTCCGACTTACGTAAATTCGGAATTCGGTAGGGCTACAATAACAATGGTCCTGCACTACTAGAGAACAAGGAATTGGAATGTTTCTACACCACATACCGGGCGGTGATGGATAGGATCTTTAACTCCATTGTTGTGAAGTTATGTGTACCACTGTCAACGATCTGGGAGGAACATGAAATTTGAAGATAGGACATTTGTATTTTTTCAAGAAAATGTCAGTGTATTTGGGGGAAACAGGACGATTAGTATGATTTTAAAATTAATTATGAAGTTACACTTGGTTTACCTAGCCCCCCGATGGAGCCTACAAAAACCACAGCATAGCAACATGTCCCATTCGAAGAACGCCGAACCCATTTAGAGCTTTAATCCAGCCCAATTTTTTAACACCGTTTTTTCAGCAAACGACGAACCAGACGTCGCTATTACAAAGTATGAAGTATTAGAAACTACTACCTGAATACTCTTAGTGCGAATTCTCTTCCGGACATGTTTACACAACAATAAGTGAGGAAGGAGTAGATTACGGGAACCGCATCCTCCTCCTATTACGAGAATAATTTATCTTGCGACGAAGACTGGTCTAGCTATGGAAACTTTTGTTACTGGGTTAAGTGATCCTTTCACATTGACGCTATAAGGAGGTTTTATTGCTATACGCGAGGGGTGTTCCTTGTACTGGAATGTGCAATTCTTTCATTCATTGATCAATCGAACAAAAGAATTCTACGTATCGCTTACAAGTACATACATCGCGTATGGCATCTACCTTCTACTCTGTACTTCTAAGTATAATTCTTTACTGCACTATTAGCAGGGGACTGTAGTGAAAGAGTGTGCGCTTCCGGATAAAATTGTGAATTTTTGCACACAAGTACTTTAGGCATTGATAATCCGTAATATTGATGGAAAACCTTGCCAACCCCCCTTAATGGACCCCAGCTTGGGTTTCAAGGCTATACAGGGGTCAACATTTTAAAATGTTCCGATCGTGTTGAAAAGCACACCATGATGTTTGTCTGGTTATAAGGATTCCAAAAAGGTATATAGTTTACACTATCTATGGCTTATAGTTTCCGAGTTATGGGGCAAAAACTGTAAAAATAGTGAAAAAGTCAATTTTAGTGAGTACATGGGTCAAAGGTTGCTTTGATTCAAGTAATATGTGGTGCAAATTGTTTCCCTAGCTTAAAGGATTGAAATAAGGAATAGTTTGACTTATCTGTTGTGCTTAGTTTTCACGTTATCCAACAAAATAGGTCACAGTTTAATAGAATCCAATAGCTGCCAATAGCTCTTGACTTTATCGCCATTTTGGTTAATAACCAAACACATCTTTTTACCACGTTTTTAAAACAATCTGGAGCAACTTTTAATTTTTGACCCCTGTACAAATCAAAATTGACTTTTTCACCATTTTTACAGTTTTTACGCCATAATTCCAAAACTATAAGCCATAGGTAGTATAAACTATACCTTTTTGGAATCCTTGCAATCGGACAAACATCATTGCGTGCTTTTCAACACAATCGGAACATTTTAATTTTTTACCCCTGTGTAACCTTGAAATTCAAGCTGGGGGCCATGAAAGGGTGTGGCAAGTGCTTCCATCAATTATTTTGATTATCAATGCATAAAGTACTTGTGTACCAAAATTCACAGTTTTATCCAGATTTGCACACTCACATGAGATCTGTGCACTACAGTCCCCCACTATATATTAAAACTTGCAACGCAAGATCACCAGCCTAAGTGTAATGTTTGTAGAGGCATACCGTGTGCCTCTCACGTAAATTACACAATAGTTGGCCTGTTTGTATTTGAACCATCCATTACAATAAGTTGCTACACTGCAAGTGACAAACTTATGTATTTTTACGTAGTACCTGTACGTTTTGGAGTTTTTTTAGGGAAAATGAAGTATCATAGGAAAGCTTAGAATCTATGGAATCGATTAGTCTAGATACTATTTACGAACGGAATTCCTCAACGACAGTATAAGGGCTAAAACTTGATAAAATTCTGTCAGTGGAAATCACCATTGCCGATAGAAGAGGATTGCAAGTTAGAAAACGGCAAAAGAACCTGTGTAAAAGTGACGTGTTACTAATGAATTCCGCATGTTTAGAAAGCTAAGGAATCAGACTTTAACAAAATATGGATACTCTTGTGAGATTTAGTGTCACGCCAAAATTATGAAGTGGGGAACTCAGTATTGTGTACAAAATCCCTATACCCGAAAATGCGCTTCAAAACACGCTTTCAAAACTTGCACATTACACACGTAAGATGTCACCTAAGTTTTATAATGCCTAAGACAAAACTCTTGCCCAACAGAATTTGAACAAAGAATGTGCTTTACCATTAATCCGTCATAATAATATTGTGCACAAGAGGAGGTATAGTATTCTTCCCACAATGCATTTCTTCCAATACAATTTATGCACTGGTTGCCACATGAATTTATAGTGACAAAAAGTACTTAAATTAAAATTAAAGGTACTTTTTGTCACCATATATTCATGTGACAACAAGTGCAAAAATTGCATTGGAAGAATTGCATTGCGGGAAGAACACTATACCTTCTCTTATTTTGCACTATCCAATGGTTTATTTCAGTCTTCGGAAGTGTTAAATCCTACAGAAAAGCGTTTACCTTGGCCAGCAGCTCGCATGCGATGTCTGCAACGTGGAGCTGACCTAGCCACTATAGAATCGTATGATGAAGAACAATATGTTGTGGAGAACTACGTGGAAGGGTAATATCTGGTTTTACTCCTTGGTAATTCATGTTTGTGTTGGTGTTTTGTTCGTTGTTGTTTATATTTCTTAGCAGCACGGGACTGTATTTTAATGTACGTAAATTGTTTTGTACCTTTATCTGTTTACCCTTCAGAACGTATGCAGCTTTTTGGTTCGGATTTAATGACATAAGAAGAGAAGGTGGTGAGTTTGAAATTTCATTCTGTGTCCACACATCCGCCCGATTTATTTCTCCCTGATCCAAACACTTAGGAGGCGATGGACGCAAGTTGTTTTAACAACTTAAAGCAACTTTTACAACGTATTCAACACGTTTAGGCCTGTGATGAGAAAATAATTACACACTGAAGAAAGTTATGGGGTACTCCATCTCTAATGATAGCCTTCCCTTCCCTTTTTTTCATTTGTTATACAATGTTTAGTTAAAAAATTATTTTGTGACGGGAACGGTTGATTGTAACGCTATAAAGGCCATAATTAGATTACATGTTCTTGAATACCTTTTGATCCAAGAAATCATTTATATCTCTCATACGGTCGATATGCACCAATAATAGCATTGAGGGCTTTCAAGTCTTTTAAAGACACTATCAGTGATTTGCTAAATCAGTAAACCGAAAAAATCATCAAAAATCAGATTTTTGCATGTATGTAACAAGTACAGATATCCTAACATACCCTGCAAATTATAAGACCAGAAGCAACCTAATAAGGACAGAATCGGAGATTGTAGTCATTACTGTCCGTTCGGACATTTACTACAACACGTAATTGAATGGAGAATCGTATCTTGGAACACTTGCCGTTTTCTTCCTTTTCTGTCAATTCTACAGCTAGAAAAGGTAACTTATGAGAATTCTACAGACTTATCCTTCACTATGAAGCTATTCCTGCAAATTTCATATATTTTTCAAATCACTGATAGTGTCTTTAAGTTTTGCGAAGGACTAGAAATCCAATGCGGTATACACCTTTCCATTTAATGTTTTAAACGAATGAGTAAACAATTAAGTGTACAAGGGGTCAATGTGGACCCAAGATTTTGTTTTCCGCGCGCCATGTTTTTTCGCTAAGTTATTTTTGCCCAAGGTTTTAAGTAATTGCCTAAATATCAGCATACTTTGGTTTTGCAAAAAAAATCAAATCGGCCATGGCGTTTTATAAGCATTTTGGTGGCCCTATTCAAAATATGTTTTGTACCTTAAATCGTACTGCCGTAAATTTTTAAATTTTGATTTCAGCTATGTAAATGTATTTATGTTCTCCTATTATGAGCCACAGTTTATGGAAGTTTTATTCGGCGTAATGCCATTCATAATTATCTTACGAGAAATTCCAATGATTATAATTTGACCCAAAACAAAAAGTATATTCAGATCAATGAATTACAACATGCGAACCAATTCTTTGGAATTCATTACACGAAAATATAAAGAGTTCAAAATCAGCTAAACTGTTTAGAAATCAATGCAAAAAAAACCTCTAATTGAGTAAATTTGTTTATCTTGGGGCATATGTCTTATATTGTTATTTTTCCCCTAATGATGTCTTTCGTAGTTGTATATGTAAGTTAAGGGGATGGCGCTTTGGCCTTATTGGCCTTTTGGCCATCTCCATCATTAATTGTTGTCCTTATACACAAAAGTAATCAAAACGATTTTCGCTAGTTTGGTGTCTGGAGAATATTTCTGTCTTGAAGCTATTATTAAACCTTTTAATTTCAACCGAAACAAATGATTACGGAATGTATGTATTTAGCCTTCCATATATCTTTCTTTAAACAGTATTTGAATGGATCAATGGCTCACCTGTAAATATACCCATGGTACCTGTTCAACCAGACGATTGGCCGCCAATATTAGGAGAAGAGCACTGCACGAATGCATCCCTATAGCATATACTCATGGAATGACGCCGAATGTACTTAGCAAACAATATCTTGTAAAAAAAACTGAGAGGAAAATGTGTGATATAATGTAAGTAGATCGAGTGCTGGGAGTCTGGACTAGGTTTTGCATTTGGGTAAAAATATGAGGGAAAGACAGTTACCACAAAAAGTATCTCGGAATTTTTTTTAGATCAGTATTTTGCCAAAGTCGATAATTGGAAGTTCTGGAATATGGCATGTGTTGCCTGAGCCTTTGCTCTTTCATTTTAATTGTTAACAACTCGTGCAAAAGTGGCCGAGATAGAAAGTCCGCAAAAAAAACCCCTTTACCAAAAGTGCACTTTATGGAGTTTTAAAATGGCCACTCACTGTATGGTAACTTACAAAGTATTAATTTCAAAACAAGGGGAATTCCAACCTGAAGGAGTGAGTATGCCTACTTATGGTCCGCGTCACGACCTTAGCTTTCAGGTTTCCACGCAAGAACCAGATTTGGAAAGTTAGGCATTACGTCTCTTAGCATCTGCACCCGCATAACCTGAAAATCTTAAAGGATCGTTCGTGGGTCCGCGTGTTAAGGTAAACTTTTGGTGAAGGAGGTTTGCGTCTTTCGGACGTTCTATCCACTGATTTCAGTAAACTGCTAATTTTAGATGAGTGGGAGCAACTGGCGGTATCTTGGTATATACCGGACATGGATCAAAGAAAATATTGTTAACTTGAATACATACATTGCCATAAGTAAACAAATTTCACTATAAAACTAATAAATATTATAATTAACAGTTATTGGGTTATGTCAATCGTAAAAGTTGCACACTTTCATGAAAATGAATAAAATCCATCTTCAATCTTTTCTGAATATCAGGGACCAGGACACGCACGATGATACATGACTCAAGCAAATACGCCGTGATTGATAAGTAAATCCTCTCGGATATGCAGCGGACAAAGCGCTTAAGATGCGCATTGTTTATTTATTGTTAATGGCTTGATGTCCGCGGTGATTGCGTCTACTGTACGATGTGCACTGTGTGTACACAGCAGTTCAACGCGTGTGTCCCTTTAGGCATCCGCACAGCCAGTGGTTACTGATTGCACACTGTTACCTTCGTTCTTCTTACTCCCTATTAAACTAAACTTTTGCACGGTTTTCACTGTGATTCATAACCTTTGACCCCCGTTATATTTCATCATTTTATTCAAAAAAGGCACGTAGGTCTAAACCAAACACCGTGAAAGAAATTTTGCTGATCTTCGTACGCTTGTGACCAGAACTAAGATCCATAGCTTCTTGTGCGACCTCATTTCTATTCAATTTACTACCATATTTTAGACGAAAAACAAAATGGGATCCAGCGCTCTGTTAAAAGCGGTATATCGAATACAAATGGGGTGAGCGCAAGTTACTGTAATAGTACATGGGGGGAAATGGAATGAGGTTTTGGTTAGTTTTTTATAACAATTTTGACACCATGTTTTCCAATTACAGAATTGCATGGAAATTCTGAAAATCATGGGTTGTCATTTTTTAAAATGTGTTCTTGGGTATTTTATAAGGGGCAAAGTTTGTACAGGGGGTGTAAACAATAAAATGGTTTAATTGTTTTAAAATTTATACCACGTCTGTTAGGCGGACTCATAAGGGTTTCTAAAAGGTTGCAGTTCTGCCTAGGTACGACATATTGTTTAGTTACAATAGGAAAGAAAGTTCAGGTATTTATTTATAGTGGTCGATTTTGTTGAAACTGGTTTTTAAATCGTTCACTGGGTCACACTAAATAAGAAACTGTATATAGATTCTGTGTTTCACCTATCAAAGTGAGACTTTGAGAAATATATAACTGGTGGTCTCCATAGACCTGGGACACGCCATATTTGCTCTTAATTATTATCAAAACGCCATTGACAAAGCGACCTTTTATCTTTCGCTTCTGATAACAGTAAGACGAAACAATGTGGCACCATTTTAGAACAAACCAATGAATCTGAATTTTACCCCCAGTGGAACCTTGACCCATTTTACATTGCTAACTCTTGTTTTACTATAACACTCATGTAGGGAAAACTATACTTTTCTGTAATCTGCAGTACTGAACATGATGGTATACTCTTAATAACCACATTTAGCCCCCTTTTATATTTTGCCCCCGCTGTATAAACCAGTGTAACCTTGCCCCCCTAGAATTCATCAAGAACACATTTTAAAAAAAATGACACCCATGATTTTTGGAAATCCTCATACATTTTTGATTTAGACGAAAAACCTTGGTTGCAAAGATTGTATATGAAATTTTCACAAAAAATACTAGTTCCACAGTACTATAAAAAGTTAGCTCACAGTCTGCCAACAACTTTTCTTTCATGACTTTTACATCTTTGTTCTCCTTTTTCGAATATAAATATATGAAAATATACGGTCAAGGTTAAAGTGTACTAACAGAGAGCCCAAGGTTTAATTATTTATGAAAGAGGACAAGTATCTTGTGCTTTGCGATCATGAAAAATTAGCTCAATCTTAATCAGGGGGTGATAGCTGCCTGAAATATTTTCAACTGCATTTGTATAACAATGGCTCTGCATACTCCAGATAAAAAGGGAATCTGAAAGCTTTGTCTCTGCATACCGATCGGATTTACTGGATATCAACAGAGCTATTATTTGCTCGAGTCATTGCAAGCAGAGTTCATCTACTGGTCACTGATATTTAGGGAAATAAATTGTGATGATATTTTAATATTCATTTTCAATAAAAGTGGCAACTTTTGGACTTGACATACCCCATAGTATTGAAAGGTAAATAATATTTAATAATAATAATCTGTGCAGATATCAGTTACTTGCCGATATGCATAATCAAAGTCCTTATCCAAGCACTCTGTTCTCTTTTGATCCCATTGCCTAATACCCAACACAATAACATGACAGAGATACTTGTTTAACAGAAGTTATATTCCGGGTGCCCGTTTTTAGAGAATTGTGGAGTACCAAATCGTGTACCACGCATATCATTAGCGGATAAACCCCAAACTCGTTCTGACCTCGTCTTCTTGGCCAAATTCATTCCCATTGAAAAATGTGTTGTAACACGATTCAGTCCTCTATGGTATTTAGGACATAACATTCCCATACGCAACGCAACTTCCAAATACATTGAGCTCACTAAATTGGCTGATTCTGTACGCAGTTGTGTCGCTCAGTCCCCATTTTTAAGGGACACATTTTGTGTAACGTGCCCGGTGTAAAGGAGATATTGTCGCCTGGACCATAGTCCATACTCCTATAGGATGAAAACTGCATAAATCGTGAAACTAATGCATTAAGAGTCAAACAACTGAATCAATTGCCCTATTCTTTTCTTCACCTTTGTAGGTGCACTTGAATCCGTAGGACCATATCTCCTCCTGCCCCACCGGCTCTCATTTTCCTGCTTGTTCTCTTTGGATTCCCAATATGGCCCGTCATTGGCTTTCAAGTATGGGAGCCCAGGTACCAATCCAGTATACACGAACCGGTTTGACAAATTCCAACACCTCACTAGCAGCCATAGCTGGGGTGCATCCTGCTTGAATTGCACACCAAATGTGGCAGATTAATTAGTTTTGATTATACTTTAATCAAGCGTGGTACAAGACGTACAAAAGATTTGGGTAGGATTTGGGTTTGGACTTCCCCCCGTAATGGCGGATCATCTTTCTGACCATCATTTGCTGTCGGATTTGTCTATAAAGGATCAGTGGTTCTATCAACCATTTTGCACGGTTGTTTACAAGTGAGGTGTTTTGAAAAGCAGGGTTCGTGGCAACAAATGTTATTTAGGAAACTTTCAAAATTATCGGACTTGGCACCATGCTGCTTTCGAAAAACATGCTGATTTACAATTTTTTGGGCAACTGTAGTACTATAGTAGAAATTTGTGGGTTTCCAGAGTGAGTAGATATTCGGGAAACCCAGTTTCTTCTCGCCTGCTGAACTTAAAAAAAACACCAGGGTTATCATCAATTACACTCAATCAATGTCTGTGCCTTGGTGTGTCAAAATGGTCGCAGTTGTATTCTTCTTCTTCTTTATTATATGTTAATTATTATTCTTTTTGTTATTATTGTTATTATTATTATTCCTTTCCTATTCCCTACTTATGTAGAAATTGTCTCATATGCGCTAACTACGACGGGCGTTAAGGAGAGATTCAATCCCCACCGAAGTTCCTCTTTCTATTGCACTTTTTATTCCGTTTAGTATAAAAAAAGTATGAATGCTAATATATGTAAATTTCGATATACATGTATTATCCAACGGGCTGTCTGCAATCGGATTTTGCAATAGACAGCCCGTCATACAACTCTCCTTTGTCTTTTTGTTAATTTCTTTACCCTGTATTTGGGATCATGTTGTTGCCGAACACACCCGGTGCCGAAACACCCGGGTGCGGAAGTTCCCTCCTATCAGAATTGCCGAAGTACCGGGGCAATCGGCAGAGGAGAAGGGAAGTGGAAAATAACGTGCTGTTGAGGTGCAGAGCACTTGTTTGACGCATTTTTCGTGATTTTAATGGCAATTCTAACAGAACTTATTAAAAATCAGGCTTTTGTCATTTAAGAAACCAGCATCTATGTATAGTGCGTAATACGATTCTTGTAATTGTAACGCCAAAAGCACCCACATCGACCCCATGAAGACCCCTTGCTACACATTCGTTTTATTCAAGGTAGCCGAATTCGGAACAATGCAACGTTTATATCATGACCTCATTGGTTATATGCATTGATATACTTATGGCTCCCATTGTAAAGTCCGCCTTATGATTAGGCCCGTTGCAAAACGGGTTAGTTTTTAGGGTTGGGGTTAAGGGCCTATAGACCTAGGGTTAAGATTAGGGTAGGTAAATTAGGTTAGTGTTTGGTTATTAGGGTCCGCTGTGCGTGAGTACAAACATTTGGGGATTAACCTTTGATTTTCTACTTGACAAATAAGGGCGGGTTATGTTATTTTTATTTTTTTCTGATGGAGGTGGGAGGGTCATGTTAAATTTATTATCAGTAAAGCAAGCACCTATCTGCATAGGCCTATCAGCATGAAAAAATATATGATGTTACCTAATTGTGTGTGGTGGGGATTGGCCGATGGTTGTATGGGTTCTATGCACTAGGGCCTATGTAACTTTACAATTGGGGGTTAGCAATTTTCCAAACACATCTTTCAATTCAAGTCTGCGTTCCCCTTTCCCTTGCAAATATGAACGGGCCCAAAGATTATTGTTTAAAAAGCGATCTAGCCTGTCGTACGAGCTGATTCAACTGAATACCATTTCGTATCATCCTGTGTCCTTACAGCCAATTGACATAAAAACTTTAGTTAGCACCCACAACCGCACGCTGTAATAAAGATCCCTCTGTGCCGACTACTGGGATAACCCATTAGTTTTAGTTTTAGTTTTAGATTATTTGGCATCCCACATCTTAAATACAATACATATATAAATCTAATTATAAGGCCAAATATAATCACACACGCACACCATACCACATCAAAAGTTGCGATACCAGGACTAGCCCATTTAAGCCTGGCTACACGTGCGAGCTTATTTCCAATTGTTCCAAGACTACAATGCTGTGGGGCGAGGAGCAATTAAGGTACAGAACAATAGTGGGACCATAAAATACAAGGACAGCCAAATGATTGAAACATTGGAAATTAGCATTACCTCGTGTATATAGCAGGCAGGTCAAGCCTCAAGGCATCATCTGCAAGATGTTTTTTAACAGCAAGTTTGAATGCAACTTTATTGCTGATGCCTTGGATTTGTGATGGTAAATAAGTCCAATCACTAATAGCGGTATAAAAGTAAGATTTAAAAGTATGCCTTTAGCCGATGAACCATGAAAATTGTATTGACTCAATCGGGTACGGTAAGAGTGATTATTTGAGACTCTATTGAAGTTTTGAGAAGATAAGATGGACCCTATGTTTTATGAACGATATTAAAAACGTGATTTAACCTCAGTTGCTTTGCACGATCTTGAATGCTTAGGAACTTGACAGAGTTACGAACAGCTTGATCAATATGCTTTCTTGGTGGATAATTGAGAATAAACCGAATGATCTTGTTTTGAGAGATCTGCAACTTGTGTTTTGATTTAGAGCTAATGCCAGAAAACCAAGAGGTACAACAATAGTCCAAATGACATTGCAGCAGGGTAGCGCAAAGATTTCTGCGCAAAGTCTGGTTGAGATAGCTGGAATGCCTATATAAAAACTTAAGCCGGCCAATAACCTTTTTTACAACTAAATCAACCATAGTATCACCTGAAAGCGTCTGGTCTAACGTTACACCAAGATATTTGATAGAGTCTTGGGATTTTATTGTTTGGTCATTATAATTTATAGTAAATTGGTTACCTTTTTCAACCTGGGGTGGGAGCCAAACAAGATACATTCGGCAAGATACATTGTTTCGGCAAGTAACGCTGCCGTTCGGCAGGGTAATGACGTAGCCCGCATTTTCGGCATGAATAATTGCCGAAACACCGGCCATTTCGGCAGATACCCCTGCCGAACGGCAAGGTCATCTGCCGAAAGACCTGGCGTTTCGGCATAGCCCGGTATTTCGGCGCAGCAATCCCTAACATGAAATGGCAAACTTGTAAGTTATGACGTATAAAGCTATACGTAAAAATCAACTTTATTATTTTTGTCTTTTGAATATTTCAGGGGCTGTCCACGATAACAACCAACCAGTATGTAATTACGGTAATTCTAAGAGAATGGTACAGCTTAATTCAAGAGAAGATTATTACTTGTTGTCACCAAACTACCCACTGTATTACCCAATTGATCTTACGTGTAAATGGTTAATACAATCTGAAATCAACACTCACCTCTCTATAGAAATCCAAGATGTATACTTGTTGTGTGACAAAGATATTTTATCTTTTGGTGATGGACATGATCCTAGCAACTTAACCAGTAAACATTTTTGAGGCGGAAAAGGATCGTGAAAACTCGGGTTCTTTATTCAACAAGTAATAAGATGTGGTTGAGTGCTCCTCAAGTCTTGCATGTTTCCAGCAATTTGAAGTGTTAAAAAGATTACTTGGATAGATCTTCATCCTTCTCTAATGGAGATTACGCCTCCCTTTGAATTTGTGGAACCAAACCTCGGCAGACGTAGTTGCCAACAGAGAACACATTCGGAATTATGAATGAGGTTATCGACACTTCCAGATAACGGTATCTTAATGATTCACAAATCCTATTTAATTGAACTTTGGATGCGGTTTACGTCGTAATCTACTTTGTTTCTGTTTTCTTCCTGTTTGAAAATTTGAAAGTTACTGATAAGTCAGCCGTGATAGAGAGGTTGTGCTTACATTTGGGAAAATATAATACTTTTTTAAGGCGCATGTGGTCCAATGGATACGACGACCGACTCATAATCTAAAAGGGTGTTGTACCGCAAACATAACCCGGGTGCCGAAATACTCGGCTGCCGAACTTCCCTCCTCCGGAACGCCGAAGTAAACCCCCGGGCATTCGCAGAGGAGAAGGGAAGTGAAAATAACCGTGCTGATGATGTGTAGTGCACGTGTGCAGGCATATTAGTGATTTATGGACAATACTACATTGAAACTCATTACAAATCAGGCTTTAAAAGGAGGCGTTTTGGAACAAGCATCTTGTAAAGTAGACGTGATACGATCTTGTAAAGCAAGACCACCCACATTAACCCTATGAAGATGAGTTCCCGTGTCCGTTTAGCAAGGTAGCCGAATTTCGAAGCAATGTATACGTTATATGAATTGTTATAAAATACATATGGCTCCCATTGTAAAGGTCCCCCTTAATTGATTAGGAGGGCAACACGGTTAGGTTTTAGGTTATGGTTTGGAGTTATATAGGGTTAAGTTATGGTGAATGATTGTGTTTATGGTTATGGATTAGTTTTAGAGATAGGGTACGCTAGGGCCTACCACTGTATAAGGATTAGCCTAGGTGATTTCTACTTGACAAACGGGGTTTTATATTTTTTCTGATGGAGGGGGTCAATGTTAAATTTATTATTCCAGTGAACTAAGCACCATCGGACATTTCCTATCTTAGCCTGTCGTAGGAGCTGAGTCAATTGAACACTTATTTCGTGTCATCCGATGTCCGTACACCAATTGATCAAGAACTAGTACATTAAACACCCGCACGCTGTATCAGATCCCTTCGTGCCGAACTACTGGGCTAACCCCTTGTTTCGGCAAGCACCATGCCGTACGCAGTGGTATGACGTAGCCCGCATTCTCGGCATGAATTCTTGTCGAACACCGGCGTTTCGGCAGATACCCCCGCCGTACGGCAGATATCTGCCGAAAACCGGTGTTTTCGGCATAGGCCAGATTTCGGCGCAGCAAGGTCGCGGTTCGAGTCCCGCTGCGGTCAATGTATTTTGCACTTAAGCAAAGCACTTTACCTTTCCCTTGGTTCTCTCTCTCTCTCTCCACCAGGATTGTGAAATGGGAGCTGTTAGGGTGAATATTATACAATATTGACTGCTAGAGGGGGCAATGTGTTGCAACTATAGGCCCAAGTGATCTCGAAACCATACTATGTCCCGTGCGAAGCGAGGGGCATAGTAGGTTTCGAGATCACGAGGCCTATAGTTTTTCCAACCATGCGCCGATAAAAAGATCATATTTGTTTTATATACCGATATAGAGATTTTTTGTCATAACACATAGGCCTATAATACAATGTGTAGCTCATGAGCTTAGGCCATGTTGTCCATGGTCATGGCTTGCATGCCTGGTTATAACCAAATTTGTGTAACTTAGGGTCCAAAACTTGTCAAGATTAGCAATCCAAACCTTTCTTGTGTGAGAAGTGTGTTGGAGTCCACAACGGATCACCGTACTCGACTTCTGCCATTTTTTGTCGGCAAGATTGTGTACATTTTCCTTGCAGCTCCGAATGCCGAATTCAGCAACTTTTACATCAAATCACCCAGTTCAAGCATTTCCCTACACGATGCAACACACACCCACTCACGAACTAAATGGGTGGGTTTTTTTGGGGGGGGGGGAAAAAAAATATCCAACTTATATTTCTGTTACAAATCGCCTATAACACAAGGTTGTCTCTTGATTTATGCAGAGATCTTTGGATCTAGGTGCCTTTATCAACTGTCGAAAATCGTTTGCCAGCGCATCCGTCAAACCTGGTGCCCGAGTCCATGGGCGCGCCTTTTTATAAAAAATTTCCAACATTAAAAGCAAATCGCGTAACGGCCGGGCGATGGCGCTATGGACGATCGCTGTCAAACTACATCAAGGGGATAGGTTTCACCTCAAAGCAATTAAATAGGCCTACTGAATCTGCGATTCAGCCATCCCTTGCTGCTTGTTTGTATCCCCGGTTTTTATCAGACTTTACACTACCGCCAGACTCCCACATACGAGTAAACAAAATAAGGTCTGCTTATTCATCTCTTACACCAGTTTCAATATATACACTCATAACACGGATGGTTATATAGTCCGTACAGCAGTCTCGTGTTGGGAAGAGGTGTTATAGGTCATGAATGAGATGCCCTCTCTCCCAGGGAATAGTTCTTTTTGGTTCAATTCTTGAAGCTAGTTGAATTTATGCCTCCACTTTTAACCAATCAGATGACAGGGATCTATATATGAGGTATATAACACAATATAAGTACTGATAGGTAGTGCGCAAGTTGACCTGCATCAAACCTTATGAAGCGACATGATTATGACGATTTACTGGTGGCAGTCAGCTTGTTGTAATAATAATAGCAGGCGCTTTGCATACTTAGTAAAAAACGCATTATAAATCACATTATTATTATATTATTTATTTGTCAAATATGAATATTTATTTGACAGTATCATACAAACGAGTAGTGTGATTGTCCTTAACATTTTATTTGAAAATTCATTCTAATTATTTCTTATTTTGCAGAATATTACCGTGTCCAAATGATACCTACACTTGTGATGATGGAGGCTGTACTGAGAGAACAGCTTTATGCAATAACCTTCAAGACTGTCGTGACAACTCAGATGAATCTATTTGCAGTAAGTTTTTTCAATATTAATCCACTTGTTATTGTATGAAGTTAACGGTAGTTGAATCGGCAGTCAAAAAGGGAAGGAATATTTCTACAGCCGTAACATGAACTGAACGTTTACCATTTTGGGTCAAATTAGTATTTCATCTTTTTGAGTATTTGTATCTCATCTTGTCATATCTGCGGGTGAGAAAACCTTGCTTCACCTCCAAACGATCATATTACAATTGGTTCCTTCAATGTTCAAATTCTTTAATTCTAATCACGTGAAATTCTCTAACTGAACGCTTATATATACCGCCGTTAAAATGTTTGTATTTTATGATTCATTTAGCTTCTTGATGTGGTTTGACCGTCCCCATTTTTACATTGCTGGAAAGCAAACTCATCGGTGCGTAGTCAAACTTAAACAGTTCAAATGCGTGCAAACATTGCTCAGTTCATCATATGCGTATACAAATTCGGAATGGTGTATTATTTTCACCATTTATCGAAACTATTTAGTACAGTATAGTAAAAAAATCAGTATGGGGTTCGATGTATATCATTTTAAAAACAATGCAGGCCCATTCATTAAAGCAACAACAACAACAACAACATAAAAAATCAATATAAAGGACTGCATAAACCAACGAGATTGTAAACTAAATTTCATTTAATATCAACTTTATGATTTCAGAAAACACCAACTACAAATTGGCGCCGACATTCAACGACTTTTTACCACGTTTGTACTTTAACATATCCTTTGGTTTGATCCATGTACTAATGTCCCCCAACTATCCATCGGTTTACCCTAATGCAATAGACCATTCATGGGTCATTCGCGCACCTTTTCCATCCAAAGTCAGGGTGGCAATCAAAGATTTTCAAATGGAAACTGGGAACGACAGGGTATATATTGGTGACGGGAAATCGCCCATGGAAGATATCGTATGGATTGGTACAGGATCAACAGGCCTTCGTGTGATTTTATCACGAGATGAAAACATATGGATTAGAATGCTTTGTGACCATAAGATAGCTTCTAAAGGATTTGTTTTTCATTTGCAAGCCGTGAACGAATCAGGTAAATCAATATATTCTCTGTGTGTATTATTATATATGTATTAACATATATACATAGGTATGTATGTATGTGGGTGTGCACGTGTGTGTATGATATTACTTAAAGCCATGTTATAACAAATTTAAACTTATTCAACAAAGTTTAAAATCGACCGCTTCGATAAAATTTGCATGACAGCCATGTCGAACTAAAATCCCGGCTATCACAAAACTACGAACAAGTTAATCTTAATGTTCGAGTTATAATTCCATAATAGAGCATCAGACAGAGGTTTGTTAGGACAACGAGATACCATATCTGAACCGGGAGGAAATCGAGAAAAAGAAAAATAAACTTTTGCAATATGAAAGTCTGCCGGGGACCCGTTGTTGCGTGTAGCCCCAGGAGAGGGGTAAAGTTACTATGGGGGTCAAATGTTTGAACTGCTCTAAATCTAATATAATATAGCTCCAATTATTCCTTAGGTAAGCAGGAGTAAAAAGTCAGTGGGTCACACGCGTGTGGTGCTTCCTTTCCAAGATATTTGGGAAAATAGGCTAAAGGTCATTTGTTTATTCAAGAAAGGTCACCCGTTGCAATACCCAGATTTGTTTGTAAAAATATTTTTTTTAAATGTTTAATGATGCTGAATCCAAATATGAAATGCTTTTGCACTTTCGGCATCTCCTTGTTGTTATAATGGGAAGGGTTACAAAATTCCCTGTAGGACTCTATGGGGACGGGGACATTATACCCCACCCTATGAAAGGGAACCAACCCTATGCAAAATAAAAAGCATATTTTGAATTAGTATCATTAAATATGTTTTTAATAGTTTTTACAAAGACATCTTGGTATTACAATTGTTGACCTTTCTTGAATAAAATTAATGACCTTTAGCCTATTTTCCCAAATATCTTGGAAAGGAAGCACCACACACAGGTGACCCAATTGACTTTTTTACTCCTGGTAACCTAAGGAATAATTTGAGCTATATCATATTAGATTTAGAGCAGTTTCATAAGATTGACCCCCATAGTAACTTTACCCCTCTCCTGGGGCTACACGCAACAACGGTCTCCGGCAGACTTTCATATTTTCAAAAGTTATATTTTTCTCTGAATTTTCCCGTATTCAGCTATTGGTATCTCGTTCGTCTAACCAAAACCTTCTGGGCTGACGGTCTATAATTCTCATTAACGGTAACTAGAAAATTAGAAGTATCTTGGTTCATCTCATCAAACAGACTCGCGCCTGGCGTGTATCGACTTTGGGTTCAAATGCAACCGTAACGCATACTGTGTGGACTTTCAAGGCGTTTGTGATGGTTCACAAGAGTGTCTAGATGGTTCGGATGAATATGAATGCGGTAAGTTACTTGAATGTGAATAGAACCACTTCTGACTGACTTTACCCAAGATGACCCGATAGTCATTGCTAGTAGTACGTGGCCTTTTCAACACATTATCATCAGTATTTGGGAAACTCTTCATTGCATTCTGAAAAGCTCTGATCTTCACAAAAATACGTCAGTTTGAAGATGAGGATTGCTCACACATGGAACTCCACTGTGCAATTAATCAGGGGCTTGCTCGCAGGTGGCAATAGGTTCAATCCCGGCGTAGGAATGTGTTTAAAAATTATTATTCTATACATTCTATACATGATGCAAGAAATCGGTTGCTTATTTTACCCAAATTTTTTTTTTTTTTTTTTTTCAACGGGTCTCCGGCAGACTTTCATATTTTCAAAAGTTATATTTTTCTCTGAATTTCCCGTATTCAGCTATTGGTATCTCGTTCGTCTAACCAAAACCTTCTGGGCTGACGGTCTATAATTCTCATTAACGGTAACTAGAAAATTAGAAGTATCTTGGTTCATCTCATCAAACAGACTCGCGCCTGGCGTGTATCGACTTTGGGTTCAAATGCAACCGTAACGCATACTGTGTGGACTTTCAAGGCGTTTGTGATGGTTCACAAGAGTGTCTAGATGGTTCGGATGAATATGAATGCGGTAAGTTACTTGAATGTGAATAGAACCACTTCTGACTGACTTTACCCAAGATGACCCGATAGTCATTGCTAGTAGTACGTGGCCTTTTCAACACATTATCATCAGTATTTGGGAAACTCTTCATTGCATTCTGAAAAGCTCTGATCTTCACAAAAATACGTCAGTTTGAAGATGAGGATTGCTCACACATGGAACTCCACTGTGCAATTAATCAGGGGCTTGCTCGCAGGTGGCAATAGGTTCAATCCCGGCGTAGGAATGTGTTTAAAAATTATTATTCTATACATTCTATACATGATGCAAGAAATCGGTTGCTTATTTTACCCAAACACCACTGTAGTTTTCCACTGTATTACATTATTATTATTATAAATATTATTATTATTATCTTACCTATTTTTTTTCTAAAGAAGTTTGACAGGACCGTTAACTATAATAACAAATGTTACATTTCTTCTTTTGAGATACATACACATGTTCGAGTTTAACCATTCAGACGTATAGTTTACAGACGTATAGTTACAGACAGATGCAACTGTGCACATATCTCAACATTTGGGAATATTGGGAGCGCTCTTCAAAAAATTTTCTGATTGCTTTAAGTAAAATTACACCATCAAATATCTAGATGTTGATATTTCTGCTTAACCTGTCTGCGATACTCATACGGTTGGGTTCAATGCCACAGTCAACAGTCAAAGTCATTAAAATCTTTATAGTTCCCTGATCAGAAGTGTTCTCGAATATAATAGCTGCCTTAGGGGTGGTACATTAAAACACAAGGTCCTAATTTGGAAGGTGTCCAAAGACGCGCTTTTTAGTTCATATTTGACAATCCTGATCAAGACTATTAGAAGAGGCTCACAAGTTATGATTTACTTCCTCGTATACTCAGAAGGGACAAGATTGATTTTTTCTTTGCAAAGAGGCCCAATATGATATCAACATTAATAACTATGGTGAATTTTGTCTTAAGAATAAGCCGGACCATCCCACCACTAGGTCATCTTCTGATCTTTTTAAGTTGAAAACCCAGTACTGCAAAACAGAAGCTCATTAGGACATTTTGCGGCTTTGGAATATGTTTTGCCACAGAGCTTGTTTTTATAAATTCTTTTAAAGATGTCTTAAATACTAAAGAAATAAAGCTACCACATACATCTTAATAAGTGCAGATTATTTTAGTGTCAGCTCGAATATCCCGCTCCTGGGGGAATCAGTCTTCATAGACAAGGGGGTATCATCCGTGTCCAAAGAATCCACGTAAAAAGGGTATTTTTTTCAGGACCAGGCACGTCACGTACGTAACGTGAAAAGGGTCTAAAAATCACCCAAAATCAAGAAAAAGGGTTACATTTTCTAAATGAGGACTTACGCATATTCATTTCAGCATTAAAAAAATTAAAAAGTGTTCCGGAAGTTTGTACTTGCCTTCAAATCTGTGCTTTCAAATCCCTCAATTTCCAAAATTTTCCGCGCTACGCGGGGTAAAGAAACCATGCACATGATTTTTAGTATGAGAAATGACGACTCCTTTTGTGATTGCCTGATTATGTCGCAAAACCAAAACTGTTCTATATCACTTACCCATGAAACGGACAATGTTTTAGAAATTAAAACTCATAATTTATTTAAATGTCAGTTAATTCTAGGTTTATAATTTTCTTAAAATAACTTTTGGGACATAATTTGGGTGCATTGCGCGGATTCGACAATTTTCAGGGAAAATGCCGATTTATCGCTGCGCTGCAAATGCGGAAATAAGTGCCGAAAATAACGTTCTCTAAATGCGAATTCTCCCGGATCCTTTAGACCCATAGGAAATGTCTTGAAAACTAAATACCTCAAGGTTTCCGCGACCCACCCCGTGCCGCTCACGAACTCTCCATGAACACCTTTAATTTTATGATTAGTTCAAATAAAACCTTACATGCATGAACTATATTTTACTGTTTATACCGTCGATCATTGGCCTATATGCATTTTAAAGTTCATCACTTACAAATATCAAAAAATAAAAAAAGGTTTTTGTTTTTTTTATCAAATTTGCATGAGAAAATGTATTTCGGAAAGCAAACATTGCTTGGCATGGGTTTCGCGTTTCGCGCGCGCGCGAGAGAGAGAGGGGGAGAAAGCGGCACCCCCTCCCATGCCACTTACTATATGAATTCTCTGTGACACTTTAACCCATCAAGTCTGTTTTACTTTTTATAAGCCCGTTTATCATACCTATATTTTGCTATAGTGAATCACTTACAATTTCAAATTATTTCTATCAAATTCGCATGAAAATGTACGTTTGGAAAGTGAAGATTGCTTGTAGCGCAATGGCCGCTCAGCAGCCATATCGTCGACCTTTTTTGACTAGTCGTGCCGCCGTCCTGTGAATTGTTGGCTGAAAAATTAACTTTCCCCAGATATTTTCTGAATTACGTAAAAAAAACACCAAGCTCATACAAGCCTCTCTGGTGTCCAAAAGAATATGGTTTGGGGTTTTTACGTATAAAGGGGTAATAATAGCATCTATTACTTGCTTAGGGTAGGGAGAAAGGCAAGTACTTGTTAAGGGTATGCAAAATTGCGCTACTGATACTTGTTTAGGGGCGCAAATTCCATCAAGTACTTGTTTAGGGTAGCTAATTGCGCTGCTGATACGTGTTTAGGGGTGAAAATTCAAGCTTCGAAAATACGTATTTAGGGTGCTTTTTGTGATTGCTTGGACACGGATGATACCCCCTTGTCATTGAGATGGCCCCCCCCCCTCGGGATCCCGCTGTATCACTCATTGTTAAACCATAACAATGTCCCAATTACATACCTACTATTTTATGTTATGTTGACAGGGTGCCAAACGAAAGACGTTGGCTACACAGGTAAGCTTGGGTGTACGGGTATGTGTGTGTGTGGGTGTGTGAGTGAGTGTGTTGCATGCTGCAAAAAGCTCCAAAAGTTAAATATCAGAGTTTCAAATTCAAGGGTAGCGTGAGAAGAACATTCAAAGAGTCAACTGATGTCTTTTGCAAATTGGATCATAAAACATCTGAAAGATAGTGAAATTAACAACAAAGACGCGAAGAACAGATGTGTAATGCTAATAGTAGGGTTAAAAATGAGAATCCTGTTCTCGAAGTTTGGAGAAGAAGGTTGAAGATGTTTTTCTATAGTTCGAAAGATGCTGAATCAGAATTTTTGGGTTTAACCTATGGGAAATGTGAAGAGCATTGTAAAATAAGTGGGTAAAATTCGTAAAGGGGTAAATGTATTCCAATGTTTGTGTCTTCTCATTATACAATTTAAAAAAATATATAGTTTGTCTAGGTTCCGACCTTTAGTTTAACAGGTACAGCCCTATTAAGGTTCAAGGTCATCCTGGGGTAAAATTTATCCAGTGTTCCGTTTTGGTTGACTCTGGTGTCAAATTGTGGGGCACCATGATAAAAACATTTGGTCATAACATCAACACGCAACTTCAGAATCACCAAATTTTAGAAATAGCATTTTCGGCGATATCTAGTGAACCATAAACAATTATGTGCTAAGATCACGAAATGTACCTTAGCAGTATAAATAACGCTAATATAAACCTCATTTTGTGCTTTGAAAGTTTTGTTTAATTTATCACGTACATGTATAATCAAGTGAAGCAACAAGTAAAATACATTTGCATTTTAGGGGAATGTCATCTTCCACTTGGCTTCCAAAATGGAATGATTGATGATAGCCAATTAACAGCATCAAGTTATTTGAATAACTCTAATCAACCACATTTCGCAAGATTAAGGAAAGAGTCTCATTGGAGACAAGCATTAAACGATACCACACCGTGGATTCAAGTATCGTTTTCCCTCCCAGTAATAATATCCGCCATAGCCGTCCAGGGAGCAGGAGAGACATGAGAGAAAAAAGTGGAGGAAGTTTTATTAACTTTTAGGAACAATGGCGAGGATGGACCATGTAGAATTTGTTTACCGTAGTTGCATAACAATACAAAAGAAACACCGTTAAACCACTCTTTTTCTTCAATCAAATAGGCTGACCTGAGCTGTATCGATAAGAAAACAAGAAGGTACAAACTTTACAGCGATACCAACACATGACGTCATTTAAGGATATAAATTAAGTCAAGTCAAATTTTTGGTGATAATAAGAGTAAGCTAAGGGGCGATATACGTCTTTCATTCATTACATTTGAGGATCTGTAAACATTTTTGTTTATTTTAATTTATTTATTCATTCATTATTTATTTGCCAGGGAATGCTGATGCACATTGTCCAGTGTTATCCGTCGTATCCAGTCATTAAGCTACGTAGTCAGATTGAATCCAATTCATCACAAAACCAATTGGAATGAAGTTGGAAACTATTCGGTTGTTATGATAATGGGAAGGAAAACATGCGGGGGGGACTAACATTGCATTTCACTTTTCCTTTTTGTTCATTTGAGACAGGTAGATAAATAAATGACGTAATGAAATGTAGAAATGTGAAATACGCTATGTTTTACGAAACGAAACGCGCTCAGTGCACCCATTAAGATAACATGCTTTATTGTCATAGACAGTATGCTAAAGGAATGGAATAAGCGAGAGAGGGGTATCTTCCAGGACTACCAAGATTAACTATTTGCGCAGAAAACAAATCCTAAAAAATCATTTCGAAGACTTATCAAGCTACAAGAAATCAATGCTGCATGTGGATTGCCTTAAGGTCCGTTCATACTTCACGGCATTGCAGTGCAGTGCTGCAATGCAGCATACCAAAAGTGTCACTTGCAATCACTTGCAGTATGCAACGCAAGCAGTACTGCGACGAAGTTAAAAATTATTTAAACTGGCGATGCAGACAAGATGCAGTGGGGTGCAGTCAGTGTGCAGTATGCCAAATTTCCGCAATTTACTGAAACGTACTGCAAACCGTGACCTGCAGTGACCTGGGGACCTGCAAGTAAATCCATTGGAGTGCAGCGGAAGTGACGGAACATTGCAGTAAATTTAATTGCACAGCAATGCAGTGCAGTGGAAGTAGAACGGACCTTTAAGGTCGTTCATTTACGTCACTGACAATTGCATTGCAGTGCTGCAATGCCAGCCTACCAAAATCGTTACTGCAATCATTGCAGTATTGCCAACAGCAATGAGGACTGCAATGAAGTTAAAATTATTTATAACACTGGCGATGAGGCAAGAGCAGTGGGTGCCATCGAGTCAGTGGTGCATTTATGCCAAAATTTTCCTGCAATCCATCGCAACGTACTGCAATCCGTGACCTGCAGTGACTGGGTGACCTGCAGTGAATCGTTAGGAGTGCAGCGGAAGTGACGACATTGCAGTAAATTAATGCACAGACATGCAGTGCAGTGGAAGTATGAAAGCGAACCTTTAAGGTTTATTTGATTTCGTGTGAAGGCTGGATTTATCTGATGTAGTCCTTTTAAATATATTACTGAAGGGGTAATCTCTCTTAAGCTCTTTTGTTTTTTGGTTTGTTTTAATAAATTTCCCCCTTTTATTATCCTTTTGTATTTTGGAATGTAATATAAGACTACTTTGAAAAAAAGTAGTGCACAGTGACATAATAACAAATATGAAATACTATCTATACTCCTTTTTATGCCTGATATTGCAGGCTGTGATTACTCCCTTGGGATGCTTTCTGGTCATATTCCACTCCGATCAAATCAGATCTTCGAGTGATTATAGCTTGCTGAATAGCCGCGATACGGCCAGGATATCTAACTAAACTTTCCATGGAACTGGATGGATTCCTGCTTAAAAGATGAAAACCTGGTTAGAAGTTATTCTGGAAAGTATCCGCAATGTTGTTGCCGTGGTACGCAAGGTTGTGGGATATGAAGGCTTTTGGGTGACGAGTTACTCCATGTCATACTCTCGAGGATCTTCTCAACTGATCGAGTATTATTTCCAATCGGCCACGCAGGTAATTGCTTAGCCCCTCATCAACATGGATACTGTTTTATTAATCTTGATCACGAGACGAGACAAATGGCTGTTTCACATGCCTATTGAAG
This sequence comes from Ophioderma brevispina, assembly GCA_023653785.1. Lineage (NCBI taxonomy): Eukaryota > Metazoa > Echinodermata > Ophiuroidea > Amphilepidida > Ophiodermatidae > Ophioderma > Ophioderma brevispina. Next base: position 31,907 of record JAMKCH010010461.1, on the reverse strand, counting down.
TAAAGTGATATACTTTTAAAACGTTGAGATTATCAAGTTTGTAATTGATTTATTCTTGTTTTATTTGTCAACACTGACTAAGAAATAAGGAAGCCACGATTAAAGTGGTGTCATTTTTCATCATTGAAAAGACCTTAAGTGCAACTCTGACTTTCTTAATTTTGATTTCTGGATCTCATTTTCTTTAATTCTCAGTCAATGTTGACATATAGTAAAAGAGGACAACGTTGAACTTGACTACATTGGTAGTAGAATTCTGGAATTAGATCGGGTTTTATTAGTAATGTGTCCACTGTATTTGAAGTACAAACATTGTATATATCTTTCCTTATCTGCTACTGACCGCCTCTCCAAATGGTGAGCCCTTAAGCCAGGCTGGCGGGTGATGTCTAAGGTGTATTTCGTGAAACACGTCTGCCTGCATTCCAAAAATATGTTTAACATTCGTTTAACTAAACAATCGTTTAGTTAAAAAAAATAGTGAGGTGGTTAAATAAGATTTCATTCTAATTATGAAACAAAGGTTATTTTCTTCAAAGTAATATATAAGTACAGAACGCTATAAATTTCTTTTTAGGTGTAGTAGAACAAATTTAATGATTTTACCTTAAAAATTATTCCTTAATATCTATCTCACTACTTCACTACTATTGCGTGTATTGTTTGATGGCATCGAATTTGTGGATTCATTTTCGAACGAATTAGAAATTCTTAGGCGTATTTCATGATTTAAATACCTTTGACGAGTACGGATTGAAGCTGTTTGATATGTCGAAAAAAATATTTCTACAATTTTAATGTAATTCTGGTCAGAGAGATTCTGTGTTATGAGCAGAAAGAAATTACAAGACTAAAGGTACGTTGATACTTTACCTCATCTGCGTTGCGGTGAGTTGCAATGCCAGAATTGCAGTCTCTTCTCAGAATACCGCATTGCGGTATCGTAATGAAGTTAAATTCATTTCAACTATTGCGGCATAAAAATTATCGATATATCGGCAACGCAACTAACCGCAATGCAGATGCGGTAAATTATGAACGGTCCTCAAGGTTATGTCTGATGCGCATGCTTATTTTACCCATTGTGACCTATCATTATGATTATCATGTTAAACTTTTTTCCAATAAACCCAACAGGTATTCAGTGGAAACACCGACAGGAATGGGCTTATAAGGACTGATTTGGATCCAACTATAGAGGCATCAAGAGTACGGATATTCCCTCTTAGTTGGAATAGAGGAATATGTTTGCGGTTAGAACTCATCGGGTGCACAAATGGTGAGTAATCTTTCTGAAACATAACGTAATTTATAAAAGGTAAAAAATAGTCTGATTTTTGGCAATATGTTCAGAAGTTCGTTGCTTTTGTAATGAATACTTTAGAAATTGCAGAATTTTGAACATACATAGCGCCACGGAGTTTCTTATAGACATCATCTTTCTACAGTATTTCAAGACCAATGAACCTTAGATTTTTTTTATAGATTTAGACGTTAAATGAAGTGATGGCTGCAGGGGCGGCGCCAGGGGAGTGGCAGGGGTAAAATTTTAATATTTGTAGCCTTTTAGAGGTGCAAAAATAGGCAAAACAATCATTGATAGTGGCTCAGATAAGATGGCCACATTTGCATATTTTTCGGAGTTCATTTTCGTTGTCATTGTAATGCTTTTGTTGTATAGATTTCAACTGCCCTCAAGGGTGGGTGTTGTGGAGGAACAGCTGTCATAGGTTCAACAGAGTAGAAACACCCATTACAGGAGTAACGGCAGAAGAACATTGCAGGAGAGATGGCGGCCATCTTGTTAGCATTCGCGATGAGAGGGACATGTTCTTTGTGCACTCCATGATTATCGAAAATAGAGCGCCAATGGGATCGAAATGTTATATTGGTAAGTATAAAATGGGTTCTTTTATCCATCTCTAAATTTTACTATCCATCCATTTTTTCCTGTTTTCCTTTGAAATATTCTCCAACTCGTTTACCGTGTAAAATAAACGTTTATAATTTACAATGCTTATTTATTTTTTTAAATCATTGTGTAATTTAGGCCTTACATTATCAGATGCTAAGAATGAATATCGATGGAACGACGGTAGACCCATGAGCTACACGAACTGGTTTGCACCCAAAAGGTAAAATATATTAGATCAAATATTATGTATTATGCCGAACAGGGATGGGGTTATCTTGGAAGTGTGAAAGTAAAAAGTTAAAAATTGCTAACCACCGGAACGAATGTTTGTTTGTATAATCTAAAACCAAGTATTATTTTCAGGAACATGTTTGATTATATAGTATAGTCAACATTCTTGTAAATATACGTATCATTAAAAGTCCAGAGAAGTGGAGCTTGCGTCAACCAGACGGTGGGAATTTGGAGGCTTGTACAGTGATCGAATTGCTTGATAGCCATTCAACCGAAAATTGGAATGATGTTCCATGTGTTTCTAATGAAGCCCAACAGTATGTCTGTACAATACCACCGGAACAAGGTATGGGCAAAAATGCTTTTCATAAAAAAAATGCAAGATAATATTAGGAAAGACTACAATCGGTAGTGCAATGTTCACTATCTGTTTTGTGTTGTTTACAACCTATGAAATCGAGTGATAAGTCAGAATGGTTCAGCGAGGGTGCCCTTCGTGAAAGTGTGGGCGGAATCCAGGAGGGGTGAATCCATAATATGGGTGTCAACAATAAAAAAGCGAAAAAAAAAACGAATATCTTTGACACACCGGCACTGTTGTCATAGGGGACACTCGGTTTCTTTGCAAATGGTTGAAGACCGCACCACGGCCTTTGTAACCGCAACAAGAGGTTTTCAATACCTTCACGTACGGTATTGTACACCTGTGTTTTTTAAACCTTGGACTTAGAGAATGTTTCTCTTTACTCTAAAAATATTAAATGCATTTATCCTGAAGAGGATACAAATGGATTCGAACCTGTGACATCACTAGCAACTAGCAAGAGAGAATAAGCGAGGAGATTGATTTTAAACGTCCATAAAGCGATAATACATTTGTGATAGCATAGGTAACGACAAGCTATAGATTGACAGTCAGCTACACCAGCATTATTGAAAAACAAAATTGCTGTAGATGAGGTGGAGTGATGCCCTAGGCTACAGTAACATGGTGGATTCTGGCTCAATCGCTTCGATAGAGTGGGATGGACACATCATTCTTTTGCAGCTTTGTGCGCACATGTCCACCACCTTTATTCTTACCTTGTGCTCCGGGAACTCGGTCTCTTGAGTGGCACCATGACGAATGGGTCGCGACGCAAGGTCCTTTCAAATATTGAGCACCGCAGAAAGGGTGGCTCAATAAACATATCTTGTACAACAAAGTACCGTTAAAATTGACATTCAGAAATCAATGATCATATCCTTCTTTCTACAATCACCAGAAATCCCTATCTATTACTGTCTCTTTAATCAAAATTTATTTTATATAAAATATAATTCTGCTTAGCCAGTAGCTTGTTTTTCATATTTTTAAAACAGGAAACAGAACTCACGTACCTGAACCAGTAAGATGGCCTTTAGAGAGAGGTAAGCTCCATATTCCCTGTATTTAAGTATTATATCTTTTGCATGTAAGCTGTAAAAATAACCCTAATTTTGTTCTCTGTTCTCCTTCTGTATAAGTTGCTACATGCCCCAGTAATCTCTTCCTTTGTGTCAATACTGGCGAATGCATACAAATGCTGTACACGTGTGATGGATACGATGATTGTGGCGGTGCAAGTGATGAAATTAACTGCGGGAAAGGTAAATACATTCAATCAATGCAAAACTTAATAAAGAATAATCAGGAAAGTATCAAGGGGAAAATGGGGAAGAAAAAGAAAAGTATTTATGATAAATCGGCCCTCTTTCACCCGGTCACCAACGGGGGCTGGTTACGCACCTGGTAATGATTTTAACAAAATGAATATATTCAGAAACACTACAAATTATCAACCATTTGCTAATTCTTAATTCTTGGCAAAGCATTGCGATAATGAGTGTATTACGGCGCAACAGTATTTTTTTCATCCATGATGCGCATACTGCTAAAATAAGCAAAGCTAGGAATGCCGACGTAATTAGCTGTTTATTTTCTCTATACATGTGGAGTAACGGGCATATATTAAGGGGGGGTCTACGTTTTTTACCCAATTTTCGATTGCAATTTTCTGGACTTTACCAATATTTTACATATGCAATTATGCATGTTGTATATCATATTGTAGCCCATGTTGAAAAGTTTTGAAAAAATGGTAATTATTTTGATCTTGTTGCCATGGTAACTGAACAGGGCCTCTGGTTGGCTAAACACGGTAACAAACGTAACTGCTTACAAGTAACTTGCACTTACGCCATACTTGGATAGAAGGTGCATGAGTACAATGCGCAGAAAACCATGAAGCCAGATTTTTGATATGGTTGCCATGGCAACCAGGAGCTGACTAATGAGGGAACTTTATACCATTATTCAAAATTGAAGCCCTAATTCAGAAATCCGGCTTCATGGTTTCACAGCCCTTTGGATGCTTAATATCTGTGCCAAATTTCATGTTGATACGACCTTTCGTTTTTGAGTTACGTTCGTTCCCGTTAATAAAAACACGATTTTCACCATTTGAGATATTGAGCGAAGCGTAATCAAAAATACTAAAAATTGCAAAAACTATTAATTTGGCCCACAATTTGGAAATAATTGTTCGTTTATTTTAAAATATAAATTAATACATTTTTGAGTGCATTTTGGTGCAAATTGGGGATGATCTAATGGGTTAAATTAATTTTTAAAAATAATCGTCTTAAATATCACTGGGTGAGTGATAATAAAGAAATACATAAGAAATGCTGTCGAGCTGAAAATTTCGAGTTGGTTTGATGCATAATGAATTTATTTATTGTTTTAATAAATTAATTTTGAAAAAGCTTGTAATATGTGGTCATAATAATAAAAATATATATCACAGGGTGAGCACTTTTACATACAAATGTATACAAAAAATGCAACGAACGTGCGAGAATTGCTTACTTAAATCGAGCATAAAATTTGAACGGAATGTCCTATTTACCTCAAAGCAAATTGTGCTAGTAGACTCATTTTCTTCAATTTGAAACATAGACCCCCCTTAACTGCATGCAATGTTGAGTAACGGGCAAATATTAACTATATGCATTGCGGAGTAACGGGCAATTATAATTATTAACTGCAAGCATTGCATTGTGGAGTAACGGGCAACTATTAACTGTATACGTAACCAGATTCACGTTTTCGGACTTTCTTGCAGGTGGTGTCAGTCGACCATATGGTGTTGTTGGCGCTTGCCTCCCTGGTAGATTCCAGTGTAGTAGTGGAGAATGTATTTCTATATCATACGTGTGTGATTTCAAAGAACATTGTCAGGATAATTCGGATGAGAATTGGTGTAGTATGCAACAAGCTTTGATTAGACTTTGGTTTTACAGGTTTTCTTTCAACTGCATCTATGACTTGCGTTAAAAAAGTATCAGTCATTATTTATTAGAGTTAGAAGTAGTAGTAAAATGACAAAAGAGAGCGCTTCAAGGCACATATCAATATCACTAACGCGAACACATGTGGTCTAGTGGACATAACGCCCGGGGGCACTCCCATCTTGGAAGTGACGCGTATTTTTTTGAACATTTCACCCAAAGACTCCATATTTTTTAAAATGTTATCACTGTCACTCAAAGACCCCTATATTGGGGGATAATTTTGAAAATCGTCACCTAAAATTTGCAAATTTGTCACTCGAAAAAAAAAATTATTTGGGGGAAATTTTGCTGTCTCTCACCCTATGTTTCAGTCCTCTGTCACCGAATGCCCTGATTTTTGGAAGCGCGAGCCTTACACCCATATCCATTTCTTATGTGAGTTGCCCCCCCCCCCGCCCCGATATAACGCCGGACTCATGTTCTAACCCCGCTGCGCGCCCAACATGTTTTGCACATGGGCAAGCTACTTTACATTGCTTACCTCTTTCTACCCAGAGGTAAAATGGGCACCTGTCAGGAATTTTAGAATGTAAGTGATGAGAGTGCTGTGCAACGGTTGCGCCCTACCTGAAGCAAATGATTCTGGTGATTTTCTAGTGACAGCGTAGTAATAATTGTTAGAAGCATGGTGCCTCTGGCAAATAGTGTCCTACCGGTCATTGATATTAAAATGCAACAATACAATGAGCATGTATACAGGCATACTCGATACATATGACTTAGCTATAGGTTATCATGCACTCATAATTCTTGATCCTAACTTAGAGCACCGGCTAACTCTGTTCTTCATCCCAAGTCATATCTATTTTTAAGTTGCTCCTGTACAGTCCACATCCATACTGATTTGGCTTGATTTCGCTTGCCATCATAGTTTTATTTCAATAGTGCCATAGAAATTTAGGTTATTGTTTTCGGTGAAATTCTTATTTCACTGATTCTTTGTCATTAAGTCATATCTGACAAAATTGTATATCGCTTGCAATACAAATTGTCCTTTTGTAAATGTTGGTCAAATATGGTACGGTAATTTCAATTTATAGATAAATCTCATAGTCATCTCATAGTCATCGTTACTGCAATCAACCTAATTAGCCTAATTATCTTCTAATGTAAACATGCAGCTCATCGAAAGTGTTACTCCAATGAATTTCGTTGCACGAATGGTCAATGTATTGAAATGAGAAGGAGATGTGACTTAGTTCTCGACTGTCTCGATGGAACAGATGAACATGAATGTGGTGAGTTCAACAAAAGTCCAATATTCGTCTTCTTGCATGTTTGTCTTGAGGTAGCTCTACAATTGAGTATTTCCAATTAATATAATTATTTGCCTTAATTTAATGAATCAAATTCAGAGGTGAATATAAACTGGTATTATTCTGTTACTAAGTTACTGCTTTTAAAATAATTAAAATAGCATTATACACTACATTAATTTCTGATTTGCAGATGACACGACAAATGGTTTCCAATGTTATGATGGGTCTTGGATTCCCTTCGCTGCGTTTTGTGACGGACAAAGAGATTGTTCGGGCAAAAATATGGAAGATGAACCCCTTGATTGTGGTAATTGTGTGGTCATTTTAGAAAGTTACGGAACCTGTTAGCAATAATGCTTGATAGCAAAAGTGAATACTACATTTCACATGGAAATAACATATATCCCTAACGTCCTTTTCGGAAAATGGCCACCAATCTGACGATCACCGCAAAAATGGGGAGGTAGCGTTATTTTTCTTGTTGGATCTAGGGGCATTTCACCTTAAAAACAAGGCAGGGGTCCGCTCCGGATTCGAACCGGCAATCCCCGTTGTCTACCTTGAAAACTAGTTAAAATTTCAAACCAACGTGAATATTGTATATGTAAGGGTCGGATTATACCCCGTATCCGACGTCATATCGACGTCAAACTTGTCGACTATGTTCATATGTGCGGAGTTCATTCGACATATATGCCGAGTTGAAACAGATTAAATTACGCGCTTTAGCACTGGCAAACCATTGATTCTTTAATCTTAACGAGATCACCTGAATAGTATTGTCAAAACCGCCAACAGTTAAAATGTATTGCAAATCTTTGGCAGGTGTAGAAGTTTTTGTAGTCCGCAGGACTCATAGTCCACCAACAACGGTAAAGAATAGGGCACTCTATTCAGTTGACTCTTCACGCAACAATTAGTTTCACGATTTATTCCGTTGTCGTCTATGGAGCCCGGACTATGGCTCCTGGCGGACTATGTCCACTTTCACAACGTCTTTACTTTTTATCTTACATGGAATACTTTTTGAGGTCACAAAAAGTATTTGACATGATATACGGATAATGGTATATAACATAATTTTAATCCTGCAACCATGAAACCTACTCTTTAACAATACACTTACAGATCTTAACAATACACTCACGAACAGTAAAACTTACTCTTCTGTCCAAGTCATTATACTTTTTATAATACCTCTTCCACCTAACACTATTGATTATTTTTTCAAAAGCCGTCGAAACTTGTGATGACAACAAAATACGATGCAACAATGGTGCTTGCGTAGATGCTAGCGTTGATTGTCAGTACGGTGTTGGATGTCGAGACGCCACTCATCTTCAACACTGTGGTAATAATATTGCGACGCCATGTTTACACAATGACGTCACGTCATTTGCGTATCGACGGAATTTAAAGTGATCAATTGTTCGTGCTTTTTCAAATTTATGTGCCTTTATTATTTTGGATTAGTACATAGTAATGGTAGTTTAAGGCTATTATCACATTTGATAAATATTTTTTGAGACCCCACATTGTAAACAAAATAAATAAAAAAAATAAAAAATGAAAATGTTCGCATGCTTTATGGAGTCTGATTCATGCATTAAAGAATTAATGAATTTCGGTAGTTTATGTTTTGTATATATTTTGGTTCATTTTGTTCTTTCCACAAAAAAAGCTTCAAAGCTGAATATGGTCATTTATTGGATATTGGATTTCATGTAAACTCCCATGTAAAATCCCATAATATTATATTTATACAGAATATGCAGAATGTCATAACACAACAATAAAATGTCCTAACTCGTACTGCATCAAACCAAGTCACCGTTGTAATGGCTTTATGGATTGTCCTAATGGAGAAGATGAAATCAATTGCGGTAAAGAATTATTATTAGCTATAGTTTTACTACGCAAGCAGTCAGGATTCCAAAAATCGAAAAGTCGTATATACTTTGGTCTCGATTTGCAGTGCAATATGACGAATGCATAAATGATTACAGATGATTATAAAACGAAATCCACTTATTGCAATTCTGTCAAGACATGTATATCATAATTACCAAAACACATGTTGGGAGCTTAGTTCATAAAACACACATAACCCTTCCAGAATCTCAATATCGAGATAAAATGAGCCTTTATGTTTGACAAATGGAGGTGTGTGTTGTAAAGACAATTTACGTGTGTATCTTGGCCGTTAGTCACTATAAATATACAAGCTGACCCGTCGACATTATTACTCAGACATGACCAGAAACCTTCGCAATTAGTTGAATTTGAGTTAAGTGAATTCAACGTGATATCGTTTTAATAGAGAGAAAGGTGACGGTCACAAACTTCATTTTGCATTGATCCAATTAGGGATAAATTTCTATTATCAACAAACTTACTTAAATTTGCGTTGATCTACGAGTGAATTCCTTAAATTTTGATTATTATTCACCCTTTTGTACGATACAACTTTGACAATTCTAACCGAAATTTGGTTTAGATTCCTTTGAATGTCCCGGAGCTTATCGATGTCATGGACACCACTTCTGTGTGACCTTATCACAAGTCTGTGATGGAACCAGAAATTGCCCTGAGGGTGACGATGAATTGCTTTGTGGTAAGTTTTGTTCATGAAGTTTCCCTTATCTAAAATGTTGACAACTTTGGAATAATAATATCGGTATTAATATTTTTAAAATAGTAATACTTACACACCAAATTAACACCAAAATCTTTCTTAAGAGCTTAACAACATTAACTCACACAAAGTAGTCCATGGAAAAACCTGCACCCTTGGACGTGTTTCTTTCATATTTTAAAACGCACAGAGGAATGCAACTATATCACGCTAAAGTACATAATTTTCAACATGGTGACCAGATTTTTACTTATAAATCACTAACCGAAATTTGCATCGAAATGCTGAGATGCTCTATGGTCGGTACGGCTAAGCAAGGTCAAATTGATGAGCGCGGAGTAAAATAATTGCCTCTAATTTGCTGTCCAAATGCCACTTACTTTGAGAAAACATTCCATGTCAATCATGAAATGACATTTTCTTAATGTAACTAGTGCATTTTCAGACATTTTAAAGCAGTTTTCCCAGATGCCATACATGAAAGTAGTGCACTCAAGATTTTTTAGCCTACGGCAGCCTAGTTAGCGGTGTATAACGTATAGTACTAATATTAACAGAATTAAAATAATTAGTTTGGTGACGCTGATAATAACATGTCCATCTAATCGACATGCAAGACCACTGTATTAGGAACGGAGTTGATTTTAAATAATGATGATAAGTGAATCAGGTGATTATAAGGTGAGGGAGAGCGTGGCGCACTGGTTAGGGTATTCGCCTTTGGTGCAAAAGTTCCCTGTTCTGGAATCTGGATTTGATTTGTTCGAACTATTGATTAAAACTGTAATTCCGCTCTCCCCATGGTTCATTTGGACTTGGGCAAACGAACCATGAGAATACCCCGTTAAGACGTCGGTCCCATATACATGGAGAATCACGCCTGTATGTGTAATCGCAGCCAGTTTCGATAAGAGTAGGGTAAAAACCCCTGGCTGTCCCAATCCGTCCTGGAACCCTGGGCATCATTGGAAAGCAGTGTCTGAACACTGAATGATCTACCCAGGCTAAATAAGACAAATAAATAAATAACTGATTATGAGAGTTGTTACTATGTGCTTTTTTAACAGATACCCTCTGTCAAGAGGGGTGCATTTGCATTGGCCTAAGTTACGTTTGTGAGGACATAGCATGGACTAATTCATCTGTTTTTATGATTCCCAAGGACGTCCGACAGTTGTAAGAAAATCAATTGTAGATTTTTTATATCGTTTTGGATTTTTTAATATGTGCAGCGAAATACCAATTCATAATCGGGGTGGAAAATAACCAACAAACATATTGCAATGTGTGTACTTGACATATACTTCCGAGGATCTAACGCAAAAGAAATTCTTTTGAACAGAAGTCCTCGGAAGGATGGTCTTTTGCCCTTGGTAACTTAAAGAGCCAATGGCACATTTGAAAAATAGTGCGCCCTCGAAGTTTTTCAAAATTGATATTGTATACACTAGCCCTCACATGAACTATTAAGCCCAAATCAGCGCCATTATAAGTAAACACAACGATTTCATAATAAAATAATAAAATAACTCCGTAGTCATTTTATTCAGCAGATGACGGAAATGGCGTTTAACAAAAGAAAACACACGCCAGAGTTGATTCCCACGACATTTACCCTGTTTGACCCGTCTGTGACCTTTGTGCTTTTAATATTAATGAGTAGGAGTCTATGATATTCATGTAATAGACATATTTGTCGCGAGGCATGCACTGGGAAAGCATTATGCCGCCCTCACTCTGCAAGCGGGTTGCCCAGAGATCAAAGGTAGAAAAGTTTGTGTGGCCGTGGAAGAACATGGACGTGGTTGATCGTCAACATGGTCAACAAGTCAGATTTGCATGAACCTGTGAGATTTGTAGGGTATTATTGAATAAAACTGTTGATGTAAGCTAAAAGCGAGTGCTCTCCTGAGTCTAATTCCCCGGCGTCAACACGCAAAACGCAATACACTTGTTGACTAAAGTTATGGGAAACTTAAAAGTTAGCCTTCAAATTACCTGGATATCTTTAGCCTCTGTTCTGGGGTATTTTATGTTTATGTGTAAATAAATATACTTGTATTCTTCCAATGGCCTAGACTATCATTTACGAGCAAAGTGAAGAAATTTTATGTTTTGTGAAAATGTGTCAGTGCCGCTTTAACAATTCAGTTTTTTCCGTTTTAACAATGGGCGGTTCTTTTGATGTCATCAGAAATATATATCACACAAAAATGTGTGTATATTTTGCGCCCAATTTTCTAAGTTTACACGTATGTGAATTTTGTTATTTTTAGACACATAACAAATGTGAAACACTCCGCAAAAAATACTGAACAAGGAAATACTCTACTATTTGAACTGCGTTGGTTTGCATCGTTAATAGTATTGTAAGTACATAGCATTTTATACTTTTATACTCAGACCTCCAGACCTACTGAGACACACATATGCACACTATATACATACATACATACATACAATACATACATACATACATACATACATACATACATTACATACATACATACTACATACACACATACATACATACATACATACACACATACATACATACATACATACACACATACATACATACATACATACATACATACATACATACATACATACACACATACACGCACGCACATATACGTACACACACACACACACACTGGCCAAAAGTATTGCAACATGCAGAAAAAACTATTATTACATATAACACAAAGTTCTTGACTACATGTTACGTAATTAATTCCAACGTTGTTTTTCAAACAGAATCCTATAGTGTGATCCTAAATATAGCGGATTAAAAGAGCTGTCTAATGGTAACTTGCCGATTGGGCTTCAGAAGGATTACAGTCCCAAGAACGCCAAAACAGCTTCAATACACAATTCCTTTCTTCAAAAAATAGATAAAAATGCTGTTTTAACAACAAATTTCAAAAATTGATAACAATTGCTAAGCCGTCAACCTATCTTACATTCTTCAGATCAATATCTTTAAACATGTGCATTGAAAGCATAGTTTCATTAAGTATATTTGAATATTAGTCTTTTGCACACTCACTCTGTAAACCCTTCTAGCCTCCCTCTGTCACATGATCACCTTTAGAGCAGTCGCGTGACATACTGTATTACGTATTACTGTTGAGTGAAATCATATTCTAAGTCCAGTGACCTTACACATTGCTAGATAATCACCCTTACAATTTTACTAAGTTACCTCCTATTAATTAACATTCAGTAAACTTCCTGGAAGTGTAGACAATCGCGCAAACTTATAGTTTGCAAATACAAGACTGAATTTGATTTAACACGAAATCAGATTCCAACATCAGTCTACAAGTTGTTTTAAGATTCTTGTAATTATTTTATTTTCTTTATAGGGACGTAACTGCCGATGCTATAACACTGATAAAACCGGGAATGCTTCTTAGGCAAAACAATTTGAAACAGTTGTAAGTAAAAATGATAAATATAAGAAATGCTACACAGAAAAATCCCTTTAAATTATAGAAAATGTGACTGTCAAATCCAACAACAATATTAGAGGTCTGCATGGGAATTGGAAACCTTTACGTTCCTAGAGTATCAAGTTTAAAGCAGCTGATCATATATGTGATCAATAGAATAAATTGTCTATTGGACAATATTTTCATTTCTGTTAAGGGCCTTTTCGCCCTTTCCGGGTCCCTTTCGCGGACATGAATTGTCGCTCCAAATGTCCTTCGTGTTGTTGGAGTCTCCGTCTATATAGCTATTATTAGGCAATCCAATATGTTTCGGTCACAGAATTATCAGATATGATTTATTTTAAACTCTAAACATGCTAAGATGGCTTCTTCATTCTTGCCGGCCTATCTGCTTACGGTGCTTTGGTATTTGTGTTTTAATTTTCAGAATCCTTGCCAGAAATGAAATATCCGTATTAGAGAACGCTTCATTTGTTGGTTTGTCCTCTCTAGAATACCTGTAAGTCAAAATGAGGTATTATTTCAAAAATGATTTCATTTTATAAACCAAGGTTAAACTTCGTTTTCTTTCATTCATCCATCTTCAATGTTTTCTTTGCAATACTTGGATTTTAAAAGTATGCCAATTTCTTGATAAAGATAATAACATTTATTCCAGATGTGCTGTATATTTTCTTATTGAATATAAAGATGTCGCGAAATATTAATTCAAAGGTCGATGGAAGTATTATATCTCGAACTTATAAAAAGGCACAGTGATTTACTGCCGCACAAACTATTGTTTTACCCATGTCTTTTGCTGCTCAACATTTAAAGTAAAAATGTTCCCCTCTATTTCACAGAGATATTTCGGGGAACCCACTTAAAGAAGTCAACCGTGGAACACTGACTTCTTTGGAAAATCTTCTGTTCTTGTAAGTTATTTGTTGTTCCAAATATTCATGTAAAGAGGGAAAGCACTATCTATTTGATTGCACTGTTATACCATTAAGGGGACCAAGAGCGAAAAACTTGTTAGATCTGCTGTAAGACGTTGTTTCTCATAACGATTTCTTTTTTGTACAACCCTCTAAAATTTCCACATGGACTTTGTATGCGAGGTCAAAGGTAAACTTCGTACAAGGGCCAGGAATCTATACCAAATTATTCGTCCAATCACCACTCATGTATAGTTTTTGATAGCTATGAATGTTGGATATAGACTTTTAGGAGACACTGGTACATTTGAAAAATAGCGCGCCCTCTAGATTTTTCTAAAATTGACATTTTTGCAAGTTTGTAAAGTTTGTACATGTATATACATTATGGTTGAACACCACCAAATAAATTGCCATTGGTTTATGTACAAAATGGCCCTAATTAAAACGTAAATTTCTCATTAACGAAGCGACTCAGTCACTTAAATTATGCATTACCTTGGGCTGCTAGATCTCTGCATCCCATTCAACAAAAAGAATCCATAAGTTGACCACGGATTTTTCGAGCTACTGAAGCGTGAAGACAACGATGAGTTCTGATCCCCTCTGAAACTGTGGCTTCTAGTCAAAATATTCCTATTATATGGGGTGGGTGTAAAATTAGTACTGTAATTACTCAGTAGTAAGACTCACACACTTTTTTGTCTTGATATTGTGCTGATTTGTATCATTAAAATAATTTCTAACATAAAATCTGGCCGAGAAAGTTCCAGTTTCTACTATTTTTCAACTTCAACTTAGACCTGTCACTTTTTTCACCCTTTTCCCAAACACTTTTTGGCCAGAGGGTGCCAGACCAGACCTATTTAGTGGTGTGGAATCTTAGCCCTCACGTGAAATTATTAAGCCAAAATTAGCGTGCTTATGGATAAAGAGAATGATTTTATAATAATGACTCCGGTGACAGTAATTCAGCAGACGACGCGGAAAATGGCGTTTAACACAAGAAAACACATGCCAGAGTTGATTCCCGTGGCATGCACCTTGTTTGGCCGGTTTGTGACCTTTGTGGTTTTAATAAACCTCTTACAGCAATAAACCTCCATTTTGATTTTCTTCATTTTCAGGAATATCCAGGATACTTTGATAACGAAGCCAGGCTCAGAGATGTTTCAGGGTCTCCATCACCTTAATACTTTGTAAGAATATGTATTATTATTAAAACAAAATATATTTTTACTTCTTTTCGCAGCTTGTAAGGTATTGTTGAGTCAAGCAGCACAGGGCTGATGGTGGTCCATCAGCATAACTTTGAGCTCATTATTTTTTTAAGAAAGTCCCCAACTTTTCCAAATATTTCGAGATTTTTGCACAGTTGCATTGGCAATTGCCTATTCAACTATACCTATGAATAGTAAAGCTCAAAATTCTCTGTGTCGCAAAAGAAGGAATTTTGTAATTACAATAATAATATTTGAGATCGCCGATAATAATTAAATGACTGCTGGAAACGTCTTTCCAACATGAAATAGCCGGGAAATTGTGTCATGTACGTGTCTACGCTTATACATCGGTTGTTACGTCGGTTCAGGAGAGTTAAGTTAGGGGTCATTTTCTTGAGGTGGCATTATTTCATCATATTGACGGATATACATTTGCCGTTTCCAGCTCCACCATTATATCACAATCGGGTATACCGATTATATTTACAAATTCGTTTCTTTAGGGCAAATACGCATTTTTGAACATTGTCGTTCGCAGGTACAGTTTACTAGACAATTACCAACACTGTGCAAAAATATAAAATTCTGAAAATTGGGGGCCATTATTGCTTTAATGAGAGCATTTTATACTAGGGTTAACTATTTAAACATTTTGCGTTTGTAATATCGCTTGAAACACGTTTGTTGTAGCGTAAGTCTTGAAAACAGTACACTACGTAAGTCGAAGTAAGATGTAATGTTTTAATACATTGTATATGTGTAACTTACCTTTGTCATTCATATTCAGGTTTTCTGACAAATACCTATTCTGCTGTCTGGTCGCAGACAAAGACAGTGTGAGTGAATGCTTGCCGGAGCCGGACCAATTTTCATCTTGTGAAGATCTTATGCGGAATCAAATTCTGCGGATTTTCATTTGGATCCTAGGAGTCAGTGCACTCGCAGGCAACGCCTTCGTTGTGTTTTGGCGGGCATTGCCACATGCAGGTCGTGTCCATAAGACAAAACCAAGCGTTGTTCAGTCTATTTTGGTATTAAATCTTGCTCTTGCAGACGGTTTAATGGGAGTTTACATGTTGATTATTGCATCTGCTGATATCTATTATCGTGGCGTTTACATTGTGTACGCCGAAGAGTGGCAGAAAAGTATTCTTTGCAAAATAGCAGGGTTTATATCTGTTCTTTCGAGCGAGACTTCAGTTTTGTTTATGACAGTGATTAGTGTCGATCGTTTAATCTCCATAGCGCTGCCTTTTCACCAGATAAATCTCAACCCTAAAACAGCAAAAATCGCAGCCTTGGTAGTATGGTGTTTGTCTTTTCTGCTGAGTATTCTTCCGGTACTGGCACAAGGCTACTTCGGAAATGAGTATTATGGTCGTTCAAGTGTTTGCCTTGCTTTACCTTTAACAACAGAACGCCCACAGGGCTGGCAATATTCGTGGCACTTTTTCTTGGCGTGAACTTATTGGCATTCTTCATAATATTTGTGTGTTACACGGTTATCTACATACTTATTAAAGTATCGTCAATGCAGACAAGGAATACACGAAATAAGAATCAAGTCCAGCAAATTGAATTTGCTATGCGGATGGCGTTTTTGGTGGGAACTGATTTTGTTTGTTGGATGCCTATCATCATCATGGGATTTCTTTCTTTGACTGAAGCAGCTACCATACCCGCCATAATGTACGTATGGTCTGCTGTATTTTTGTTACCAGTCAACTCCTCTCTTAATCCCTACCTGTTTACAATTTTAACCCGAGAATTGTCAAAACACCAAGGACCTAAAATAAGACAAGGAAAGAGTACCCAGAACAACGTAACAACTGTGTCGCACGTCATTGGATCTGGTAAGTCCAGCATCTTGAAGCAAAAGTTAAGCTGGTGTTTTCAAAAAGCAGCCGGCAGTCAGTGAAAACACAATCTAAATGTACTTTCAAAGGCCAGAATGCATGGTTTAAGTGCCTAATCTCGACTACTGTTCTCTTTACATTTAATTCATATTGCCAAAATCACGGGTGATGATTTTAATGGGATTTTATTGGAATCAACATTTTGACGTTCAACGACGTCTACCTTTGTTTCTTGATTGGAATACACCAACCCACATTCACTAAAATCAAACAGTAATAATCACAAGCAACTGAATTTCAGTCACCTTTTATCACCAGATAAGAGTGTCATCGTTGCCTCTAAAAATTACCACTCGTAATAAAAGACTGGCTTTTGGTTGTGAAATTATATTCTAGTTCTAGTAATCAACCATTCCAGTCGTCTGTAGTCGCCAAAAATTTGAAATAGAAGCGACTAGGGATTTCTGTTAGAATATCATGCATGCTATTGTACCCCCCCCCGATGACCATATATATGTTTTTGAGATATGAGACAAAAACAAAATAATATCTAATTTATTCAATATTTAACCAACTATTCAGATTATTTAATAAATAAATGTGTCTATTGTATTTTACGATGAACAATTTGCATAAAATAATACAAATTGGGTAGATTATCTGGTTATTACTTCTTCTTATCCTGGCTTTTCATAGTGTCTCTTATATTTTGTGTGTACACAATTTTAGGAAACAAAGTCGTCTTTCCTTGAAAAAGTGAATAGATGTGCGTAAATGCTTTAACAGTCATTTGTTATCCCTTAACCCTTTTTTTACCACTTTTCAAACTCACGGAGTGGACCCCTGGCTTGTGTTTAGTGGGAAATTTCTCCTAGATCTAACAAGACAAACAAGGCGAACTCGTATTTACGCGATGCGTAAAATATGTCCCCGCCGAATATCGCGATCACTAAGTGACAACTAAAACTGCACCAGTCCACCCTTAATTTTGGCCATCACTAGCTCGCCAAAAATAACGTGAAAAAAAAGGTTACCTTTTGGTAAAATGACTCAAGAATCTTAAAATTGATCATGCAAAAATCCCTGAAAATTCACGAAATTTAGTAAAAATATGATAATTTACTCAATTTGGCAACACTATTTTTGAAAAATCATATGACCAAATTTTAAATT
The DNA here is from genome assembly GCA_023653785.1 of Ophioderma brevispina. Classification (NCBI taxonomy): domain Eukaryota; kingdom Metazoa; phylum Echinodermata; class Ophiuroidea; order Amphilepidida; family Ophiodermatidae; genus Ophioderma; species Ophioderma brevispina. The sequence continues at coordinate 13,862 of JAMKCH010010461.1, read as the reverse complement.
TGGGACCCATACGGGGTCTGGAAAGTGGCGAAACATCAAATTTTACGTATTTTCACATTTTCCAAGAAATGTAACAGGCTGGCAACCCAAAAGACTGACCAACGTGTAACAACCAGAACTAAGAAAAATTCGCCCAAAAATCTAATCAGGTCGAGAACTCCTCAGCCCGCTTCCTTCCACCAAGTTACATCATTATACGCCTTACAGAACTCAAGAAAACTTGTACACAAGCCTTGCGGGAAAATTTCATAAATTATGCAAATTAGATACTTAATTAGCGTATTTTTACACTCAAAATCTGATCAGGTTGAGAACTCATCAACCTGCTTCTTTCTACCAAGTTACATCATCGTAGCCCTTACGGAACTCCAGATAAATTGAACACAATGTTGACATTTTCTGTGCAATATTGACCTTTTCCCCTTGACCTTTTCCCCTACCCTCTGACAGACCCAGGGGAGAACCCTGGGGGAATGAATTACATGGTGAGTAGGGGTATCCCCTCCTACAATATACCAAAGTTTGGCTACTCTAGCTCATCCAGAAAAAAGATATCCCCAAATGTTCCCGGGTTAACATTTTTATCACGGACATACGGAATACGGACATACGGACATACGGACGGAGCCCATTTTATAGTCCCCTCCCGAACTTTGTTCGGCGGGGACAATAACGCTACCTCCCTTTTTGCGGTGATGGTAAGGTTGGTAGTCATTTTCCTCTAGGGACGAAATACAAATCAACTTAAGTTCCCCAATTACACCGAGCAGGCTATATATCATCAGCTGCGTCGCATAACGGCGAATGTGATAAAGTACGTATTTCGAGAAGTCGCAATTTTCGATCTAAAGAAGATATTCGTAAATGATATTTTAATCTTAAAGAAGATATCCTTAAATTATATTTTAAATCCAAAACCATTTCACATTTTTCAAGTATTCTCCTAAGAAACCTATACGTCGTTATGAAAAAAGACAATAGTTGCGAATTGTGAAATACAACGCAAATTATACACCTTTGTATTTCAATGCGAGATTATGCGTCATGTGACGCGGCGATCTTCACGAACAAAACACATGATGTCAGATAGGTCGGTTTGAAAAACGACGATTTGGACAATTTGCTACATGCGACACTCGTGCAAATGAAAGGGGCTAGCACATACGACGTTTTGTGAAACAGTCAATTTGAAATAAAGCACATACGACCATCTATTTAATTATTTTACTAAGTAGACAATATCCAAGGCCAGGATTTGTATTTTTAAAAAGTTTTGTCTACGTATTTCCTCTGCGAAATATACAAAAGTTTCAAAAATATCACATAACTGTTGTGTGACGCGGCCGTCTATATACTATTATTTAGATGATATAACATTCTAAATATGCCAAAAATTTGTCTGCAAATGAAACCGTGTCTTTCTAACATTATCAGTCATTACCACACGTAGTTAATGCGCATTGTAACGTAGGTTCATTGTTGAATTTTAGTGAGGCTGGAGCGTGATGATATTACTATCTTTAATCAGACGACTCCTCAAATTTGAATTCCTCAAAGTTCTGAAATGATTTGATTGACTATTTAAGTTCGTGGCCCGAACCCTATATGTTTACTCATAACAGAATTAACCGTATTTGATGCTACCTGATATCGGTTCTTAGTAAATTCCTTGAGGGCCCCTCATAGTGGCTCATGCCTTGGTACAGGCATTCCTATTTTGGGGTTTCACCGGACTCTCGTTACGTTTTGAGGCCACCTATCGTACCAAAATGGATTTACAAATCCCTTCTTTTACTAGCAGAAGTTAATTTAGTGATTAGTAATCACACGTTTTGCAGTATTCTTTAGTATTTGTAATTTCAATCTAACCATAGAGAAGATAGAGCTAAAGGCGATTGAAGGAACACCAGCCATGTGTTACTGACCACTCTCTCAAGTCCTACTACGTGTGATGCTATTTTTTGACGAACAGACCATCACGTCATCGAAAATGATATCAAGAAAGCCACAGATTACATCGCAAAACCATCTTGCAATGAAATCCTCCCACAGAAAATGACATTCTTATGAAATGGTACATTCCCTCTTTTCCAAAGAGCAAGTTATGTGCTATGTAAAAGCACACGCACCCACCCACACACAACAATATACTTCTGAAGGACTTCAAAGGAACCGCGTCATCCGCCGTAAATTCATCAAATACGGAATGAAGCCCATTGTTATACTTCTGAGGACTTTTTTAAATTTCATAAACTCGAAGTATAGTTTACAAGTACACAAACACACACACAACACACACACCCCACACACACCCCCCCCCCCCACACACACACACTATATCCGGTGGTATGCTGCAACTTAACAGTAACGCGATTCAAATCGGCATCAACATCCCGCGTAATCCGGTTCTAGTTTGTTTCGAAGACTTAACGGTAGGAGGGCGCTCCTCCTACGCATATCGGAGACAGACTTACTAAAGGCTATAATCTGGTCACGAATATGTAATCTAAATTAACCGTTATGGAAACAATTACAACACTGTTAATGCAGTCGAGTTTCCATCCCTAACCTCGCAACAGATTTTAAAGAAAGTAAAGTCAATAATTTATTCCTAAATTATCCTGATATTACTAATATCTATTGAAACTAACAGGTTTAAGAGGAGATTTTTGTAATGTAACTGAGGGTCAGATACTGCCATTTGTAAATACAACGTAGCAGTACCGCCCCCCAATGCCCAAATGGAAAGCAGGTCGTGTCCTCCCCCCCCCCCCGCTTATAGCCAGAATCATACGAGGCCTCATCCAATTGACATTAAACCTTTTTAGCATATTTATAATAACAGGTCTTTATGGATATCACAAAAGAAAACAACAGTTATTTTTTAAATCATTCACTCATACGCCCACTGCCCTTCACATGCAATTACAAGTTATCGTAACGCACATGAGAATTCAAATAGACCTACAATTACCAACAACCCGCACTAAACAGACCAAGATTTTGGTTTATGTGCTCCGCTCAATAACATAGTCTAATAGGGCTCTACCCGTAAAAAGTAAAGGGTATTCCCATATCAGCGTGCATCTACTATAGGAGATGTAACTTACAGACCAGGGAAGGTCTCTCTTGTTACCTACATCGAGGAGCATAGGTCACCTACTTTATACTGATAGTAGTTCAGATTTGGCTTTAATATATTGCATTTGTCAACAACACTCACTGTTCAGACCAAGTTTTTTTTGGTTTTGTACGCCCTTCAATAATATACCCAATCAGAGCTCTATCCGTAAAAGTAAAGGTTGCTCCAGACTGGTTACCCTCATAAGAGCAAATCAAATAGAGAAAGTGTCCACAAATATTAATACTGAGCTTGATGTCAAAGTAAAAGCCAGCTTAATGATAATAATTTATGATTTATTTTAATCCAATCCTGATATGTAGAACAAAAGATATGCTTCATCAAAAACGAGGGTGCAAAATTGAATTGTTCCGACATACACTCTAAAAGTAACTCCTTTAGGATTGTAGTTAGTGACTAATCAAAATAGATTTAAAATATTTGCCTTAGATTCATTCATATTAGATTTGAAATCAAATCTAATAGATTTAATGTTAACATGTTAATGCAATAGAGATTAATTTGAGATCCTAACATTGATTGGTCACTAACTACAATCCTAAACTTTTAAATCCCTGAAATTTATAGTGTACAATTAAAGTAATAATAAGCACATTTTTAAGAGCGCCCCATTCCACTTTCAAAATTTTTTCAATATTTGCACATTTGTATTGGTACTTGGCCTATACCTGTTAATGTCGGTAGCCTCGTGTGATCTTGGTGACCTCATGTGACATTTGTCTCCGTTTTAAGCATATCTTTTGCTTTGTAAAAGCCCATGCTCACTTTTATTTTTTGACAAACTCTTGCACCGAGTGGTCAATTTTTTTTGGACAGAATTGATGAGCTATTACTGGAGGAATTCAACCCAAAACATTCCAATTGTTGTACTCTGCACCACGCTCGAGGGCGTCCATATTACTGTGAACTTAACCAATTTTATGACACATTTATTTCGTTATAGACAACTGATGGTTCGGTTAACCAAGCATTCATTACGTCCGTAACCGACAAAGAGACGATTTCATGTGTTGATGACGTTACAACAGGGAAGCAGCAGCAGCAACTAGAAGAGTTTATTTCGCATTGGCGATCCAAGGTTAATGCCGAAATGTGAATGTTATTATTTGGGACACTCTTACGAACCTTTTACGGTTGCCATCGATTAGATGAGTTTGGCCATTGCAACATTCAATTAAACCAAATATTTAAAAAATCAAAAAACACAAATAAACTATTTAATAATTTTAAAAAAAATGTAAAATGATGGGCACCCCGATTATTATTAAATTTAGATTAGCGATAACAGATGTAGGACTTTCAAAAATTACATTATTCACCTACCTTTCTGAACCGTCCGTGGTACATTTGTTATTCTGCTGCCGTGTCACTATATTTTCTCGTTGCACAATTGAAAAGGGTAATTCCGGAGAAACCTATTTATTGTGTAGTAACTAGATGAAATTGAAACCTAAGTATCTGTAAAAGAGTAATATGTAAAACGACTGTAGTTTTAAATGAATTCCTCTTTATTTGTTAGTAACGCGATGAAATGAAAACCAGTATCCGTTAAAAAGATTTATAATGTATAAAAATGTAGTCTTAATTTAACTTGTAGCTAAAGCCACACATGTATACCGTTCATTTTCATTTGAGATACATTCTGGTTAAAATTTAATGTTCACCCTTGAATCAAAGGTTGAAAAATTCCGTAATACAGACTTCATGTGTTACACGGCCGTTTTCTTACTCGTGATGGGTAGCCTAAGTGGCGTAACCGAGGGGGGGCAGGGGGGAAGCTTCCCCTGTGGGGAATCTTGCCGCCTCTTGCCCCTGAAAAATGGGGATTTACATAATCCATAATTATAATATTACAAACAAAATAGTTAATATATGCTTTCACCCTTATTGGAAAATTATGTGCCCCCCGTTCCCCCTTGAAAAAAAAAAAAAAATGGTTACGCCCCTGGTAGCCTTTACGGCGTAGCTACACATGCCTCTACTGCGGCAGCTACTGCCCACAGTTTTTGAAAAATCTGGGCTAGTTGGATGCAGTAGCCGCAGATAATGGATTGTAGTGGACAAAGTATAGCTATGCAGTGATGTGGTTACTCTAGCACCTACAACAATGGCTACCCTGTAGCTGTATTTGCCCATTAGATGAAGAGAAGGTGGATATGGTGTAGACAGTTACGGAAAGTAGACATGAACCTACCACGTAGATACTCCGCAGTTACTACGACGCATTTTGATCGTGGACGAAATGAGGGCGCTATACACTCGGTCTTGTTTAACACTTTTTTAAGGAAAAAGCGGACACGTCAAATCCCCCTATTCCCGCCCCACATATAATAAAAATGCAAATATATGCCAAAATATGTAAAAAAAAACAAAATTGGTCATGAGAAATACACTGGCTGAGGCGGTATAACGCCGTAGAACTCCGCGACGCGACGGGGCAGCATAGGTGGTCAAGACTCACTGTCGCTTGTTGTGTTATTATTATTATTATTATTATTTATTTCCCGACGACGGGCAAGACTTCCATATGTACCCCCTCTCATATATACATGCACATAAATGTTATTATTTAGCTGTTTATTCCGTTTGATAAACAAGGCCAAATTTAAATAAAGTTGTATCATGTAAATATTACGAGGGGGGTACATATGGAAGTCTTTCCCGACGACGTACAGTCGAATACACGTAAAAGGTACACTCAGCATGATACAGTCAATAGCGCGACCATGAGTAATAGGTTAGGCACGCAAATTCTAGATAAAAAACTATTTCACTATCACGTAATTCATTTGGGACTGTAGAAAGTGGTCGGTAATTTCCCTTCTAAAAGTTAGTGGCAGCAGGTGAAGCCTAATGTGCCTATCCTTGTAGAAAAAACCAAAACCAAAAAATTGCTTATATTTCTTCATCAAATCATGGACGAACCTCGGCTTTCAACAAGTTACATATTAAAGACAAATTTGGATGATATGTCATCCAAATGCTTTAAGATTTTCCTTCCCAAAAATGCCATTCGCTCTAGACTAACTGAATAAGTTTAAAAACATAAATTGTTGTATCGTTTCCAACTGCCAATGTCACAACATTTGCTGAAATATCTATGCCCAAGGCACATAAACACACTATAATGGATTATCAGGGACAAGCTATATACAGGCGCAGAACCCTATATCGACCTACAATAAAAACCATGGTAATCCACAAGTACTAGCTACTCAATAACTATTGGGCCGAGAAGACAACCACGGCAATTTCTTGTCCAGGGGAAATACCAGCACACATTGTCTAGCAGATTTTATGGGCTCCCGTGCACCCCCCTTAAAAAACTAATTCTAACCTGATTTTTAGAATCTTTAAACACTCTCAGAATTTGGATGTTACCAAAATCAAAAGGTTGTCCCCCGAAGGTCCTTTGGAGGCCATCTTGAATATAAACAGATCGTCATATAAAGTGGTTCATTAGTTGAAATATCTGAAAAGATTCGTCTCTCTAAGGAATCAGAAAATATATAGATAGGAAATTGTTATGTTAGTTACAGAGATATGGGTGACACATGTGTAAGGTCATTGTACAGGGGCCCAAATTTTCAACACGCTTCACTCTGACAAAAATTGTGTTCAAATTGTTGGTAGAGCATGAGCAATCTGGAAATTACAGTTTCCATGATTTAGGATCTTCCGACTTTGGTATATGGAGAGAGACGGTAGTCCCCAATTCCCATAGAAAACAATGCAAATGACAAGAGGGTAACTTTACACCGCATTTTACCACCAACTAAAAATCTAGATATTGTAAATTATACTAGGTCACTGGTATATTGAGGCGTCACAGATTAATGATGATCAATAGATGCTAAGTTATTATTTCATAATGAAGTGAAATTAGAGATGGTGGACCGATGTAATTAATGCTCATGATACATATGTCGTGGTGTTGTGTTGACCATCTCTTACCGCAAGTGTAAGCAATAGCTAACCTTCTATTTTTCATCGAAGTCCATTTTTTGTCGTTGTATTGGAAATTGTGGCAGTAAAGACATCTGTAGGGGCTAAGAGAACACGTGTATTTCAAGTAATGATGAATTTGGGCTTATGGTACTAATAAAAAGTCGGGATCCGACTTGTGTTAGGTCTATAAAAAAGAATCGGTCGTAATGACATTTCAACACCGCCTTAAATGCTAAGTGTGTTTTTTTTTCACAAAGAACAGTACTATAAGTTGTTATATGACAGAACACTGCAATTAGAGAAAAATTGGGCAGTTTAATTTCGAAAAAATGACCCATTGCTCTATCATACCATAACTTACACAAGTAACTGACATACTCTGCGTTTCGTATTGGTGGACAAATATCCCCGTAGCGGAGCCCTGGGGTGCCTATGCCATGTGTCAAGGTAATTTTTGTTAGCCATAGAGGATTTTCCCTTCTATTTCAAGAATTTACCCGCGTGTTTGAGGGAATTACACATCACGCAAGAACATCGTCACAAAATTTTTAAGTGTGAAATTATGTCTTGGGGACCCAGCACTATTTAATAAGCTATTTAACCAGTGGATAAATGACAAGAGAGATTTTTGTGAGATACTAACTTTCTCTAATTTGCACTTGATCATTTGTAGACCACCTACCGATAACGTTTTCGAAGGTGTATTGAACAAACAAGTACGAAAGAACAGTACACTTTGCTTGAATTGTCCCGCTATCGTAAATCGTCCCTATAGATGATGTGACCTATGACGTCACTTGTTAGACCATTGTTTTCCTGGCAGGCAAAATATTACAAACAGTAGTTGTTTTCTTGTAGACAAAATTTTGTCTACTTTTATCTTGTTTTTGAATTTGCTCTGGTGAAAAAGCATAGTTACGATAACTATTATCCGTGACTATCCCCTCATCACATTTGAATGGCAGTTTTTTCAAATAATAACACATGCCGCACTCTTAAAGCATGCGTGTGTACAAGGTGGCGAGCAGGAAAGGACTGAACACAGAAGTATTAGCAAATAGCTAGCCCCATCACCTGATCACCACCAGATACAAATGCATAGCAATCCGCCACATAGGGTACATCAATTAATTCGTCAACTTATATTTTGATAAAAATTCTGTTTCTTTTGATAAATGTGTTCATATTGATCTTACATTTGGAATGTTGAGTGTAAGTTAGTGAATTTGTTGAAATGTGATTGTAATTTTGTGTCCAATAATTGTTTTGATGAGCAGCGTATTAATTTTCTTTTCTTTCGGTTGCTGAGTGATTTTTTTTCTTCCTAGTCCCCCCATCATTGGTAACTATTGGTAGTAGCAATCATGCTGCAGACATGGCGGCACTCAGCTCTTCGATATAGCCCCACCAAACTAATCAAAATATAAAGAAAGAAATCCAACCGATTTAGGGCTTGATGTGGGTCTATCATGGTGGTCCCATGACCCACACACGTCCTCGTCCGTTATGACAACATGAAAAAATCAACAGAATTTTTCCGTTTCAAGATTTCGTTTTACGTGTAAACCAATGGCTACGTCTACATTGGAATTGCCTTGGCCGCCCTCCCCTGCTGATTGATAATAGAGGAACTGATTTATTCATTCACATCTCGGCAACTCACTGACCTTGCCGTTAAACTTTAGATTTTGATCTGTGTTAACTGAATATTCACTAAATGACTTGGGCAAGTAGTACACAATCAGTCAAGGTTGGATTTGGAAGAAAATCGCCTGACACTGTACGCTTACATTCATTTCAGGCCAGAATTAGAAATTTCTATAACCACGGTGTAAAGTTGCAACATTTCAGTCAACCTCACGGCAAATTTTAGTATTTAACGTTCAGCAATGAAGTTGGGTGAGGCTAATATTCACCGCCTTGTATATTTTTCCCATCATCAGCTTATTAGGGCTAAATGTCATATTCCCTGCGTATATTTTATAACCATGTTGAACATGTTAAGCCCGGTGGATGGGGGGTGGGGGGCGCCATTTCAGTATTGTATGTATTGTAAATGTAAGGCAGTGTATTACACCCCTTCCATACCATTTAATGGGCTCATCGCTTATTTGCACAATTTGATTTAAAATTGCACCCCCGTGCGCCGCCACTTGCCTAAAATACTTAGTATGGGAGCACCGGCTGATTGCATATTTTTCCAGAAAACCTGGCATTTGAATCTTTTCTCTAACTTTGATTGATTTGCAATAAACAACTCATGCTTTTTAGCTAGGTTAAGCAGAAACTTCCTACTAGCTCGATTCAATTCATTAAAAAAACCAGTAATTGGCAGTGTGCAAAAATGTGTGTCTTACAAATAGTTCCCCCTCCAGGGTGCTATTCAGGGACTGCTTCCTCTTTTGGAGGTCATAAAATTATTTTTCAATATATTTTGTTATTGCTGAATCTTGTTTTAATTTATCATTAAGGTGTCCTATTTTTTAATGACTGCCGAAGGTTTTATACTGGCAATGAAGATTTCAATTTCCTCTCCATGCATTCTTCAAATAAGCAATCAGAGTTCTAACATCCTTGACACATCCTCATATACTTTCCAAATTCTCAATTTCATGGCACAGTTCAATAACCTCAACTACATTATAAAAAGATGCACCCTGGTCTGTATGAGTCACGATACCTATAATGCATAAGGTCAGTTCATGTTTATGCCGTATTAGGGAGGTCATAACCATGTCCCTGTAAATGACAATTAAGATTTAAGAGAAAATCACCCTTATAATAAAAGCTAAGCCAAACAGGCCACAGATACACAGTCCCATTCTGATGATTTGTATACTTTATGACCTGTGTTTCAAGTGTACATGTACACTTAGTTCCAATGCAGTAGCATTGGATGGATTTTTTTGCATTGTACAAATTAAATAAAGCAATAAGAAATGTCAATTGTAACTTTCTGTCTCATTTATAGCATTGGCTTCACGGCAGCCTTTCAGGGGAAGGGGGCAAGGTGGAAGTCAACACTGTTTATATATGCAAATACGTCAGATTAAATTTGGGTAGTGTTTTTCTCATCAATAGTATTAAAAATAGGGGGTGGTTAATAGGTAGACATCACAACTTTTTTTTTAATCACAAATTCAATTCAATCTTTCAATTTTCAGAAAAAAATAGACAAAAGAAGTCTATATTGAAAAAAACCAATGTTTGTCCATGTATTTGTTGAGAAAACTGGCCATGTTTTAGTTTGAAACGGGGCCGCAGATGACCTTACTGGTTGCTTTTCTACCCTATTGCTTAGAAAACATATCACGTATGATTGTGATCACTGCTTTTTTTCCCAACTGCTTTGAACAGAACATGCCATATTGAGATAGAATTATCTTAGATTGGCCTTGCCAGCAGCTATTTGTATATGCTTTGAGAGCCCGTCCATGTATGTTGTGACAAAAACCTGGCATGTTTGAGTTTGACGGGCCGAGATGATCCTTACGGTTGCTTTTCTAACCTATTTGCTTAGAACACATGGCACGTATTAGTGGTGATAACTGCTTTCTTTCCAACTGCTTTGAACCAACATGCTCATTTTGAGTAAGAATTATCTGAGATTTGGCTTGCCGCATCAATTGTATAGTTCTTGAGAGCTGTGCTCTCAAAGCCTATACAAATTGCTGCTGGCAACCAATCAAGTAATTCTTATCTCAAACTGAGCATTTTTTGCTTCAAAGCAAGTTGGGAAAGCAGTGATCACACTCATACGTGCCTATGTTTTTTTAAGCAAATAGGTTAGAAAGCAACAGTAAGGATCATCTCGCCCCGTTCAAACTACAAACATGGGCCCAGGTTTTCTCCACAACATACATGGACGGTGCTCTCAAAGCATATACCAATAGCGGCTGGCAACCATCAATGATAATTCCTGTATCTCCATGAGCATGTTTGTGTTCAAAGTCGTTGGAAAAGCAGTGATCACACGTTCAGTACGTGCCTATGTTTTTCTCAGCAAATAGGTTAGAAAAGCAACAGTAACGATCATCTCGGCCCGTTCATACTCAAACATGGCCAGGTTTGCTCAACAACATAACATGACGTGCTCTCAAGCATATACAAATTATTGCTTGCTGGCAAGCCAATCGAGATAATTCTTATCTCAAATGGCTGTTTGGTTCAAAGGCAGTTGTACAAGCATGATCCCACACTCCTACGTGCCTATGTTTTCTAAGCAAATAGGTTAGAAAAGCAACAGTAAGGATCATCTCGGCCCGTTCAAACTCAAACATGGCCAGGTTTTTTCAACAACAATCATGGACGGTGCTCTCAAAGCATATACAATAGCTGCTGGCAAGCCATCTAAGATATTCTTATCTCAATGAGCATGTTTGGTTCAAAGGCAGTTGAAAGCATGATCCACTCATACGTCCTATGTTTCAAGCAAATAGGTTTAGAAAGCAACAGTAAGGATCATCCCGGCCCGTTCAAACTCAACATGGCCAAGGTTTCTCAACACATACATGGACGTGGTGCCTCTCAAACATAATCAAATTGCTGGCTGGAATCCAATCTAAGATAATGCTTATCTCACATGAGCATTTTTTTTCAAAGCAGTTGGCAAAAGCAGTGATCACAACTCATACGTGCCTCTTTTTTCTAAGCACATAGGTTAAAAAGCAACAGTAAGGACCATCTCGGCCCGTTCACACTCAAACATGCCAGGATTTTCATCAACAACATCATGGAACTGGTGCTCTCAAAGCAATAATACAAATAGCTGCTGGCAAGCCAATCTAATATAATCCTTATCTCAAATGACATGTCTTTGTTTCAAAGGCATTAAAAGAGCAGTGATCACACTCATACTTGCCTATGTTTTCTAAGCAAATAATAGGTTAGAAAAGCAACAATAAGATCATCTCGGCCAGTTCAAACAAAATCAAACATGGCAGGTTTTCTCAACAACGTACAGGGACCAACATTGGATTTTTTTCAATATCTACTTTTTGTGTCTATTTTTTTTCTTGAAAATTGAAAAGATGAATTGAAATTTGTTGATTAAAAAAAAAAGTTTGTGGATGTGTCCCTATTAAACCACCCCTATTTAATACTATTTTATGAGAAAAACACTACCCAACATTAATCTGACCTATTTGCATATAAACATGTGTTTGCACCTCCCACTTCCCCTTCCCTGAAAGGCTGCCAGTTTAAGGCATGCTATAATGAGACAGAATGTTCAAATTTGACATTTTATTCTTGCTTTTGTAATTTTTTAAAATGCAAAAATCCATCCACATGCCAATGCATTGGAACTATGTTTACATGTACACTTGAAACACAGGTCATAAACGGTATTAAAACTCAATCAGAATGGACCTGTTTTATCTGTGTCCATTGTTTTGCTTAGCTTTTATATAAGGTGTGATTTTACTAATTAATATTGTCATTCCGGGACACATGGTTATGACCCCCCTATATACCTGCATAACCTGAACTGACCTTATGCATTCTAGGTATCGGACTCATACCTGACACCGGGTGCATCTTTTAAAATGAGTTGAGGTTATTGTACTGTGCATGAAATTGGAGAATGTTGTAAATTATATGATGATGTGTCAAGGGCTGTTATAACTCTGTGCTTATTTGAATTAATGCATGGAGAGGAAAATTGAAAATCTTCATTGCCAGTAATAAAACCTTTGCCATCATTAAAAAAATGGCCTACTGATAAATTAAAACAAGATTCAGCAATAAAAAATAATTTTGAAACATAATTTTAATACCCAGAAGGAGGAAAGCAGTCACAATAGCACATGGAGGGGGACCTATTTGTAAGCCACACAGTTGTTGCAACACTGCCATTAACTGGTTTTTTTTTTAATGACATCAAAAATCTTGTTATTTTTAAAAAACACTTAAAAAAAAAACATGAGTTTTTAATTGTCAATCACCTCAAAGTTAGAGAAAATATCAAATGCCAGTTTTCTGGAAATTTCAATCTAGCCGGTGTCTCCCATACTACGTTAGCGGCAGTGGCCGGCGCACTGGGGTGGCAATTTTAAATCAAATTTTGGCCAAATTAGCGATTTGAGCCCTAATTGTTATGGAAGGGGTTTATTACCTGCCTTACCTTACAATACCACCAACTCCTGAAATGGCAGCCCCCCTCCCATCTCCCCGGGCTAACATGTTCAACGTGTTATAAATATTACGCAATGAATCTGACAATTATAGCCCTACTAACTTGATATGGGCAAAAATATCACAAGGCGGTGGTAAATATAGGCCTCACCCAACTTCCATCCTTGCTGAACGTTAAATACTAATTTTTGCCTGTGAGGTTGCTGAAGTTTGCAACTTTACCAACAACCGTAGAATTCTAATCTGGCCTGTAATTGACTGATAGCTTACAGTGTCACGGCCGATTTTTTCCAAATCACACTTACTGATGTGTAATACTTGCAAGTCATTTTAGTGACTATTCATTTAACACAGATTAACAAAATCTTCAAGTTTCACCGCAATCAGTGAGTTTGCCGAGATGTGAATAACACTCAGTTCCTCTATTATCAATCATTCAATCATCATGGGAGGGCGGCCAAGAAATTCCAATTTTTAGACGTCGCCATTGGTTTAACCACGTAAAAGCGAAAACCCCCTCTGACCGAAAAATTCTGATTTTTTTTTCTATGTTGTCATAACGGACAGGACGTGTGTGGGTCTGGGAACCCTGATAGAACCGCCATCCAAGCTCCTAAATCGGTTTGGGATTTCTTTC
>JAMKCH010010460.1:0-50997 GCA_023653785.1 Ophioderma brevispina | reverse complement strand
GCTCTTTGCCAGTAATAAATTGTTATTAAAGAGTGTTCATATTAACCTTGTATGTAGCGACATGTGCGATTGTTCAATACGCATCACATGACCATGTATAAACAAGCGTTTATACATGGCTGCCTTGACGAATGCCGAAAGTTGGTATTAAATAAAAAAATCATGCCATTTCAGGCTGAAAAATGATATTTAACGACTTAATTTTGTAAGTAATAGTTATAGTTAGCAGAAATACGTAAAACATGAACGGGGTTCATTCATACCAAAATACCTGATGAACCCCTAATTTAAACCACAAATGCAGATCGAACTAGTTAAAACGAGTTTCTCACTTCCCCTCTGACAAACTATAGTGGGCTCCACCTTATTCTCAACATCGCACATACCGCTTTAGTTGCAAAGACATCAACAGAAACTAGAACTGGCTGTTTTGGCAAGGGTACAATTCCTGAACCACATTACGGACAAGGATTTAGCTCAATCAGGTTAATGCGCTCGACTCCAGTGTATGCATATCCATGCGTAATGCGTGCGTTCGAGCCCTGTGAGATTCAACATGTCTTGTAATTTCCCGGGACAGAAAATTAGAAATTAACGCTTGGTATGTCTCGATTACCATGCGATATTGGGAAGCTGGTCCCGGCTGCGATGGTTATCTCGATTATGTTTGCTGATAAGGGAAAGTGCTGATCTTGATCTGCTTTGCATCCTTAAAATGATTGCCAATGGTTTATGTAGGTTGGGCACAGTGATCAGCGGCCATTTGTGAAAACGCTTGGAGGCCAATAGATAAGGCGCTATATAAATCTCGGCTATTATTATTATTAATATGTGAAGGTTACCAAGGAACAACGTGCACCTATTTCGGTAGCAATTGGACTTTTACTTCTCGAATGGAATGAGGAGCTTCTGAAACTGTAAACCTTCCGGCCCCAGAGCATACAGGCAGATAGGAATTACGGACCTGGGACGGTGTACCTCAAGCAATCTGCAGGCGACCAATAAAATTTGATTGATCCAGCATCATTTCAGCAAGTTTTGAGGATTTTAACTTTGTATAGATGAAGTTAATTGCCGGGCAATTGGATATGTGGCCTATATCATGGCTGTTATTCCTTTCATACATTAACATAGTTACATAGAATTGATATAATAAGACAATATGGGTTCATAGTTCTCACTGCACCACTGATTTTGGTTTTAACCTTACAGCAAAAAAAAACAAACAAACTTGTATTTTAGATTCAAGAGTAAGACCATGGAAAGTTCTATGCTGCTAAATTTCAAACCATGTGAAGTTTCTTTCCCTTGTGGACGGTTTCATTTAAAAATCCAGATGCCCTTTCCACTGTGTTGTGGCAGTTGTGGATTTTAATGGAAACCTCCAAGGGGAAACTTGGACATTGTTTTACACTCACCTCCTCTTGCCTGTCATGAAAATTATTCAGGGCCATGAGTAATGCAGCCATGTAATCATAAGGTATAGTTGGTGGCTGTACAAAAATAAGAACAAACAAAAACATAAGCGTAAATAGTCATTTAAGAGAGCGCAGCATTTATTCTTGACCGGCATTTGCCAAATTAGAAACACATGCTGTTGATACAACGTACCTGCATTCCACAATATACACGGCCATTTTAGTCATGGTAGTTACCACAAGCTACAACCGAGTAGAATGCATACCTACCATAGACGACACTCGCCGGCCAGGATTGTGTATTTGTGCCGCAAAGACAGATAGTGTACACACAGCGCTGTCCGCACCGTCGCGGAAGAGTAACACGTGGTTACACCAGCTCTCAGCGCGCGTATTCGTATCGGCCAATTTTGTTTTTTAGAATATTTTTGCATATATTTATTAATTTGCGGGGAATATGGGGTTTGTTGATGAGGCCCGATTTGCATTTCGTAATGATGTCCTAAAAAACGTTAAAACAAATGCTAAACAGAGAACAAAGTGTAAAGCGCCCTCATTTCAGGAAATTTTCATCCACTCTCAAATGGCGTCGTGGTAACCGGGGAGTAGCTACGTGGAAGCTGCGTGTCTACTGGTGGTCTACACAACGTCCACCTTCTCTCCACCTATAGTGGGCACCTACATGGTAGCCATTGTGGTAGGTACAGCAAGTAGCCACATCATTTATGCCTAATACCCGTGTACTTTGTAAGCCGTATCTTGCAGCTACTGTATCGCAATTAGCCCAGTGTTTACTGTGGGCAGTAGCTGCCGCGGTAGAACTGGTGTAGCTGTCATATAGGCTACCACATGAGTAAGAAAATGGCCGTGTCACAGGGTTACCTTTCCTGTCAGAAACCATAAATTATGGTTAGGAATAGGGGACAGGTCAGGATTTAAAGAGACATAAAGGACTTTCTAAAAAGAAAGCGCACCCAATTTTTTTCGAACCCGTTTTTGTTTTTTTCAAATTTGGTGCTTACACCTGAAGTAATAGCTGATATGCCGCCTTTCTGTTGTGCACACATAAAATCCAGCATGGTTTCTATAGCGATGATTACGACAGCAGGCAAGTTTCAAAACAAGGTTTGGGGTTTTCTTGTGTCTCATTTGTCCGATAAACCTTCAAAATATTTCTCGATAGGTGGTTTACAACCGCTCCAGTGCAATTTGAGAGAAATTTGTATCCTCAAAAAAATCTCCTCCTGTCACTAAGTTCGGATCATCAGATTGAAATGTGTTACAGACAAATAAATATAAAATCAAATATGCTACACTACTACTACTAATAATAATAACAAAACAGTGCTTATAGAGCGCCTTACACCGAAGTCTCAAAGCGCTATACAACCACACAAACCGTCATAACAAGAAATTCTAAATTACAAATAAAAATACACCTGACGTAAATTAATCCAAAAGCAAGTTTGAAAAGATGTGTCTTTAGACTTGACTTAAATTGACCAACAGTCTGACATTTTTAATGTGGAAAGTAATTTTGGTTCCAGAGTTCAGATGAGCTTTGGAGAATGAGTGTGAGGGATGACCATGACAGAGTTTGAAACAGTAGTAATTACAAGGTCATTTGTTAGATACCGTAAATTCTTAGATGGTTTTGTAATTTCTGTATGAGTTCCTGAGATAAATTGGTGCCAATCCCTGGATACATTTGTAAGTTAAAATACTAGCTTGTACTTATGGCGAACACCACTGGCGCCCCAATGCAATTTTTTTTTGAGAACTGTGTAATATGTTCACAAGAGCGTTACGAGTAACAAGTCTGGCGGCAGAGGTTTAGCTATTTTTGCAGTCCGGTAGCCATAAGAAGGCTCTTTGCATTTGTCACGACGACAATTATGAATTGCTGTGAATAGATTCAGTAGATTTTACATCATATACAACCTATACAGCCTAGCTTGTACAAAGCATAAGAAGCAAGTGACAATGATTATTTATGTAAATATCCATGCTGAGATCATTTCCAAGATGACACCGAGGTTGCGTGCACTCTTGACAGGTTGTATTGCAGCATTGGCGATTTTAATAGATGGTAAAGGGGTCGTTTTCTGAAGCGAGATGTTACATGAATAACTTCAGTTCTTGTCCTCATTAATTAAATAATTTGCATTTGACCAAGCTTTAATATCATTAATATATCTTTCAAGATTGGTAATCATGGCATGTTCAGATCTTGTTTAGATCACCTAAACTTGAGATTGTAATCAATTAGTCAATCTTGAATAAAGTAGAGTTTCACTTTTCTTCATATTTTTTGGGATTTTACTAAGGTACAATTTGTGTTAGTGTTTTTATTTTGCAAATTCGCAATAATTTTTTCACTAATACGTTTTCACAGCTAGATGTAAAGTCCTTTTAAGCTAAAACTCTAAAATACTAAATTTCACTTTTTTTCCTTTTAAATAAATATGATTGTTTTAATTGAGAAAAATGAGTTTAGGTAAAAACAATTTAGGAACAATTTACAAACACCTGCGTTTTAAAATAGAAGCACTCAATCTTAAAAAACCAATGCGAGAAGTTTCCTGAACTATATTTCCCTTTCTATGCCCCTGAGTCCACATGAAAAAGTGATCCTTAAAAGAACACTGAACAATTAGGTGGAGGTCCGTGGTCTGCTTTGGGCCCCCTGGTGTGGCCAGGCGGCAATGCCCTTGCAAATCCCAGGGCATAGCCCCGGAAGCTCCTGAATTTTAACATTTTTGGAGGCATAAGAAGTGCTTATTTTCATGCCAAAATATGACTACATTAACTTCATTTTATGTTATTAATACATCTCATTAATTGTAAATTCAACCCTTATACATCAAAGTTGATGTATAAGAATCTGAGAATTTGATGATCATGCCTTATCAATTCCTGCAACCCTATCCATGCTATAATTGAGGGGAAATGCTTTCAAATAATGTACATAACTTTTCTTTGGAAAGAACCAAACTCTTTGTAATTTCTGTATATCTTGAGAAATAACCACTGTTTCAGAAAATAACTGATCTCCTCCTATCATTTATGATACATTTTTCGGTCAAACCATGTTTAAATTTCCTTAAAAACCTATGGTAAATTTCTAAAAAAGGGAGTAAACACATATTTAGCAAGAATCTAAGCAGAAATCTTTGTTTTATGACCTTGCTGGCTCGTCACCATCATCCCCTAAGAAACTATCTTTAATTTTGTCCTTTATTTAAAAAAAAAAAAAAAAAAAAAACAGCAAATACTAATCATCATCTTATTACAGAAAGATGGCGATTGGGCTTATTCACTTTCAACAAGATAAGCGCAACATTATCCTTTCTAATTTACCTGTGATATCCCCCGTCACCCCCATGTGTACAGTTTTTTTGGTCGCTGTCATAGCTTCTTATCATGTCGTTATGTTGTTTTGGCCTTTTCTTTTTTGGTTTAATCAATTTAGTGTTTTAATATTTAGTTTTTGTAGGCTATACTTTTAGTGTAATTTTTGCTTTTAAATGAAATGTTCAATCCTGTCTGTGGCTGTTATGTATATTTTGTAAATAACCTTTTGAATGAATGTGTGATCTAATACATTGGTAATCATTCCAAATATGCAAAAAACCTGGGTCAAAAAAATTTGGGGTGCTTCTTTCTGGAAATGTCCGTGTGTATCTTAAGGCTTGGGCTCTATTTCAAAATGGAGTTTGAAATACTTGGAGACACTTGTTTATGTTCACTATAACCACATTTGAAATATAGCCTCATACCAAAGTAATTCATTTTGAGTTGGTCTTATAAACCAGCACAACAGCCATTACATAACAGTGATGTATAAACTATTTTTTTTTTCCATAATACAAAATTATCATATTTCACACTACCTCTCTGGGTACATTATCCTCCCACAGGACCTAAACAAAAAACAACCCCCAATACCCCACGCAAGGGTAACAATGGCCTTTTTGAGAATGGAAATGGCAGTCTAGCTAAACATGAGCACCAGTGGGCTTGCAAAGTCTCTTTGTATAATGATCGTAAAGGGTGCCCAATGGCAATCAGTCTTTATATAACGGGCAAACTTTTTAACAGCAAATGGCAAAACATATTTAACCTTGTTTATATTCGGCTCAGTTTAAACATTTGTAAGGGTTGCCAAATCTTGAGATGTAAACACCACCTACATTTTTATGTTCTATGCTAGGATAAAGGTGTAAGAGTGTTTGAAATGCTGTGAGACGGTTCTATTATTGGAAAAATCTAGTACTTCTTTAAGGGGTATTTCCATAGAAGTTCACATTTTTTTTAATATAACTGAACTTGGCCTTGGTATTGTACACGTCCTAATCATAGTGCACAGTTGAACTTTTCTAAAAGAAATACAACACTTTAGCTCAGGAACACTGTGATACAACCAATTGCTCATAAACACTAATTGCATGATTGGAATCAACTAAATGTGGGATAACCTTTTTGGGGATATCTATTGACCCACAACTAAACAAAAGGTGCCCTTCAAAATGCGGTTTTACTGAAAATATAAAATGGTCTTGAAAGTTGTTGAGAAGGCAAAAGGCCTCCCTATTAGCCCAATTAACCAAAGTTATAGCGTGATTTTTAAATTTCTATTCATTTCATTGAAATGTTCGATGATTCTATCATTCTAAGAATGTGTATGCTTTCTAGAAAAATCAATATGACTTTTACACGGCATGGATGGAGACAACATGGTTTTGATTGACCTCATCTGAAATCGATTTGCCACTGAAGTTTTATTCCATTCTTTGATGTGAACCATAACCTCGGTCGTATGCGCTAAGTTCATGACTCAGAGATTCCTGAGGAGGTCGCCCTCATTTCAAAAAAATCGGGTTTTTTGGCATGTACCTAATGCTTGTCCATATACTAAATCAGTGGAAATGCTAAGCTTGATAATCAAATTCCTTCGGTATAAAAATCACAACTTTTTATAAAATTCCGGACGGAAGTTTTTGTTCTCCACATATCCTAGGGACGTAATCAACACATCATGATTACTGCAGCAAAACGAAAAATCTGACATCTCAAACTTTGGATTGTGCCTTGCAGGAGACTATCTTAGTTCTATTTACTATTTTTCATTATACACAAACAAAATATTTCGAAATCTCTGAGTCAGACCTTTAAACATGTTGTATGGCATGTAAAGAGCATATCTTATTGATCGCTGCGCCTCTTAAAAACGACTGTGATGTCAGGTTAGATTGACTCGATGGATTTAGTGGGCAAAAGCACCAAATATGGCATCTCCCAATATTCTTTTAACAGCCTTTAAATGATTTTTTGTAATGTTAAAGTAACTTACTCGTAAATTCTCACCAAGATTATTTGAGTCTTGAATTGGGCTGCCTGATGGCAAATAATCATCAGATGGTGTCCTCTGACAGAAGGTCTTTTCTGTAGTAACAAACATGCAAATATTATGCTCATTTTAAATAAAATACAATGAGTCCAAGTAGGGGAACAGAGATGATATATTATTTCTTTTACATTGGGCAATAACGAGGGTTTGAAACCTTTTAGCATGCCTTATTGACATATCTATCTGGGGTTTTTCCGAATGATGTTTAATTCGGGGTTTTATAGACCCACAATCAAGGTCACTCAAATTTTTACATTCTGGATGGGTTATTGCTCAGGGATAAGTGGGACCCTAAATGTGTGATCCAAAATTGATTTCAAAGTTTAATGGTGGGCAAAATTCACACATTAGCCATTTTTTTTTTCAAATCCGAAGACATGTTTACAATTGAAGCACCAGAGCACCAGAATTTAAGCAAATTACATATTTGTAAGATCAGGAATCTTTGAAGGCCTGCAACCGGTCTGGGTTGTCCAGTGTCTTAACGTCACCCCCTCAGTTTCTAAGGAAATCCGGATGAGGAAGGTAGCTGGTCACCCTGTAGAACTAAAAAGAAAGCTACTTTACAAGAGCTAATGGTGGCGCATCCAGTACATTGACTTATTATAATATCTTTGCTCCAATAAATCCGCACGCAGGGGGGGCGTGTTATGGTTGCTGTGAATATGAGGTAAATCTGGCCATCCCCTTAGTTGGGACAAAACTGGAATTTAAACTTTGGTTTGGTTTTACTTACCTACCATACCATGGAACTATATAAAGAAGAATTGAATCGCGTGTATTATAATAGTCCCAAGCCCGTAACCGCTTTCTCTCACACTCAGCGCGCGTGGTGTGGTTGCGCAAGCACTCGCGCGTCGTCCTGTTGGTTCCCAGCACACGCATATAAAATCTGTGCGTCACGCGTTATGTATCAGTGTTGCATTCCCCCAGTGTTCCATTGTCTGATCGCCGATTTTTCTGCAATAATTATGCGAAATCAATCGAGGAAGAAACCATGCATCTAAAAAGTATTCCTGCATGCCTAATGCACAAAAGGTCTCCCCGAACCCCTGTTAATTTTGCTTAGAAAAGAGATATTGAGTCAGAGTGATATCATTGGCATCATTGTTATGTTGTTTTCACTCCCTAAAGTATGACGAACGTAAAATACCGCGGTGCTCATAAATATGCATTAATGATTTTCCAAAATACGACGATACTAACCAATATTGGTGCCCAAAAGATGATAATTCTTGCGTATGCTCATTATATACGTTTGGGCACCTCGATGTTGGTTACGTGGTTTCCGGGAGAATCTTCGGGTCTGGGTTAATATTTACGTCATTGACCTATCACATAGAAATAGTGATTACATATTCCGCTCCTAAAATTTAAGGCACCTTTTTTAGGATCATGTTCTCCCAGTCAAAAAGATACAACATGACTTAACTGCATCAACAACTTACAATTGAGTGTGAAGATTTTGTCTTTTCAAAGAAACTGTGGAATTTAGCCAGTATTGTGCATACCAACCCTTGATTTTTAAATTCTACGTATCGGAATAAAGACCCGATACCTTCCCCCCAAAATTTGTCATCCCCCGACCTCGTCTTCTTGTCAAATTTGTGCCCCCCAAAATGTAATTCAAAACTAAGATGGATTTCTGCACAAGAATATGTTGAACATAGTATTAAGAAGCTTTCAGATTTAAATGGAAAATGAGGTTGTATTATTACCCAATGGATTGCCAAGATGTGAAAATAACAGTTAAACAACAGCTTAAGCTTTCAGGAAAGATTTGGGTCTCAAAGGAGATTTTGAGTCTCAAAGGAGATTTTGAGTTTCAACCCAGGTGGGAGCATAGAAACCAACTAATCACAGTCTGTTCCATGCAGAACCATCAGAATCACATCAGAACACCGGGTTAACACCTCGCCCGCAGCCCATCCAAATTTTGTAATTACCGGGTTTTTTTTCCTGCAGATTTGATTAAAATGTTGAGAGAAATGAGCATATTTTGTAAATATAAAAGCAGTAACACTGTAGAATAAAGCTAAAGGGGCAAAATACAGATCAGTGTGCTATAATATTCCTCTTATGGCCAGATCTTGGGGAAAAAATATGGTTGGTAACCTTCAAGGTTTGATATTTATAGTTAATAAACATTTTCCAAACAAATCAACATCAACCCCCCCTACATATTTTTAAGACCTTACCTGCTTGCAGATTGGGTCTTTACTTTAACTGAACATCGACCCCAATGATAGTTTCTTTACTGATGTGGTGACCTGTTGGAGGGGGGTCTTGGTGGACCACACCCGCCAGCCCCCGTCCCAGGAGTGCGGCTCACCGCGCCAAGACGGGATCATTCTTCAACTCTATGGTATATTGATCGGTCCTATTATTTCTTTTTTTTTTTACATTTGGTGGTTAAGGACAAGGGTCGTACGATTCTGTTACCCCCCCCAGAATTTTTCACGTGGTCAATCAGATATAAAGACTGCATGCAAACTGCAAGTGTGAAAAATAGTTGCTATTAGAATGGCTCAAAAAGACTTGTAACAGTTAGTTTCTCTAGCTTCTGGGGGCTTTACACCAAAACTCCCAACAAAGCATGTGTTTTTCACTAAATCCGACCTCCAGAGTCATCTATGTTTGTCAATGTGCGGGCTGGGGCAGTAAAAATTAGGCTTCTGTTTGCCTCAAACATCATAGCCCTGCCCTTGGTATTCTTGTAGAAACAGAAAATTGTATGGCAATTGTATTACAGCATTATCATCTAACAGAAAGTGTATACGGGGGCAATTGTATTTACGATGATGTAATAGTAATATAATATAGGAATATATACTATACAATAGTAATATAAGATCCCGACATTAGTCTGACATGTTGAGCGACATGAGACTAGCTTCGACTGGACATAATTCACCTCGGCCTGACCATCTGGTGCTTTTGCACTAAACCCTGCTACCCGGTGACCATACACTTCGAGTGTGCTAATATTGCAATTTTCAGTGTTTAAAGGAAAATCAGAGCATCTTGAACAATTAAGACTAATATGACTTTTTGTAGACCTTGACCTCTATCATATGAAGGTTCCCAATAGGGGCATCTATAACCCAATTTTTTAGCAATGGACTTTACTTCTAGAAGGAGAAACTTCTCTGAAACCATGGGCAGACAGCTGCACAGTCAGACCATGACAGAATTGAGGACTTGAGGACCTCCTGCAAATCCTGCTAATGACACAATATTAAAATTGAGGAATTCACCAAAATGTAAATCTATGACAATAAGCATGATTTCCCAAAGCTACTTTTACATAATACTACATTATCAAAAAGTTTGTGTTGTAATGTAAGTTAATCTGTAAATATAGAAAGGCGGTTCTCGACACCACAAAGGTCCCCCGCCCGTCGCAATAGTAAATGGAGGGAAATATAATTGTAAGATTACAGGGAGAATGTGATGGAAATAAGTTCTCAAACCACTGAGGCTGCTGCCATAGCAAGTGCCAATTGACGGTATCAAATGTTGACTACATTGACAATACAACTTTTTAGTAGTTAGTTTTATACCAAAGTTTTAAATTCCGGTTTGTCCCCGTAAACGAGGGTGCGCGGATACACCTTCATCAGCACTACTGCTGGTGAGGGGGATTATGGAGCCAAAAGGATTAATTGACCGGATGCCTTTCCTAACGTCAATCCACAGTTTTTCGCGGTGGGCATAGCCTTTGGGCAACCACGGCCCACCATGCAACGGCAGCATGTGCTGGATGCCGCATTAGCCTCCATTGCTGACGCCCTTGTAGGTAGATCTTTTTTTTCATTCTACCAGGGTAACCAGCTACCCTCCTCATCAGAAAATCCGATGGGGGTGACGGTTAGCCGCCACAACTCGGACCGGGGACAGGGTAGTTACTCGGTTACCAGGATACCAGTAAGCAGGCCCTTCAAAAGGGTAAAACTGACCCTGACAGACCACCTACCTAACCTATGTCGTAGTTTGTGACCGGATGACCCCGGGTTTTTACTGGTTACTTGTTGTTTACGCGTGATTGGACTGAGGGTGTGGGGGACTGGTGTAGGGGGGAGGTTTTGGGACTGTTGTGTAGGTATGATTACCCCGGGTTTGTTAGGTTGTTGGTGTTTTACTGTTGTAACTTACTATTTTTGGTTTTTATATTTTTCTTACTTGACCTTTGAAATGACCTTCAACAATTTTCGGTGTAGAAATGTTAACCACATCACAAAGTTTCATGACCTACAAATGTTGAGTTGAGTTGACCTGAATACCCCCACGACCTTGAATGAAATGACCCTCCAAAATTTTCGGCAATGAATGGGTACTACCACCATTCGTTCCTGCCATACTACCATGTGTATGGATTGACCCTTGATGACCTCACATCCCGTGAAATGACCATCAAAATAATTGGCACTTTGAATGTTGACACCACCCACCAAGTTTTCATTTCATCCTACCACCTACTTAGTGGTTTGACCTTGAACGGATCACGTCCCGACCTGACCTTGAAATGACCCTAGGACAAATTTTTCGGCACTGAAGGGACCACACCCACCAAGTTTCATCATTTCCTACCACATTGACAAGGGTATAAGCAATATTATCCCATTGGACCTTTTTTTTGAATGACCCGACATGACCTTGAATGACCTTCAAATTTTTCGGCATGGAATGTTGACCACAACCCACCAAGTTTCATCATCCTACCCACAATTGACAAGGGCGATAGCAATTTAATTCCATCTTTGACCTGGCACATAACACCGAATGACCTTGAAATGACCTTCAAATTTTTCTGGCACGGAATGTTGACCCCACACACCAAGGTATAATCCTTACCAATTTGACAAGGGTTTATGAGCAATTAATCCCATTTTGACCGCATTTGACCTTGGACCCAATGCCACATGCCCCACCTACGAACTCATACACCGTCTACTTGGGGTGACATCTATGGTTCGAAGATGGGCACCCATAATTGCTTAGATCAAAAGATACATGTTTAAAGGTCATAATCTATTTTTGACCAAATTTGACCCTATTTTTGACTTTGACCCCATTGCCACAGACCCCCCTCTCGAACTCATCCACGTCGTGGGGACATATATGTGCGAAGATGGACACCCAAATTGACTTAGATCAAAAGGATATCGTTGTGTACAAGGCTTATAAAAATATAGCCTATTTTTGACAAATTTGACCCTAATTGTGACCCATATTGACCTTGACTATGTCACATGACCCACATTAAATCCCAGCCACCGCCTATTGCGATGAATTCTATTGTGCGAAGATGGACCACCCACACTTGCTTAGATCCAGAGTATGTTGGGACCACACACGCACCACAAACACGGAAGCAGGGCAGTTCCTATAGGTCCCCCTTTGCCCCAATAAAGTTGGGGGGACCTAAAAAGAGAAAAAAACTACTCGAGGGTGGCTTCATAATTCCACCATGCAAGATCATCGTTTGAAGCTCTCCAATATACCAAACGCATATAAAAAACGTCAGGCGACATATATAAAGTCATCTCTCTCGCCCGACGGACAAATGGATTTGGCTACGAAGAATGAACATCGGGCACAGATGAAATCCCCTGTTTGCACTAATGCAAAGGGGCTGACAGGATGTTCCAGGCACACAGGAAATCAAAGAGGGCTTCTATTTTTTTAATACAGCAGCAATTTCATCAGCTGTTTATAGGAAAACAACAAAAAAAAATGTCAATTCAAAGTAAGAAATCGTGATTAATAACACTTTTAACTCTTTAAATGTGTTAAAGGCGAGTCAAACCAAATGATCTCTAATTCTTTCTAATGTTCCATTTATTATTTTAAAATTATTAAATTATTTTATTATTTTCTAACAAGTATTAATGGGTTGTTTGTTTGCCTATTCGATAGATATTTCTCAAATAAGCGAAAATTATAAGCTTACTCCAACGAGGCATGTTTAACAATGAACTTGACATAAACTATAGTAATCATAACCCTCCACTTGACTTTTCCTTTTTTTATTGTTATATGAACAAAGATTATCGTGTCATCAATGCAAGATAGATACAAGATCATTCGCAATGCAATGAGATAGCTCTAACAGAAGTAACTATAATGATTACATGTAGTGAATGGCTTTCTAATTTGAGAATGGACACAAATGATGGACAAACATCAGTCCCCGCAACAGTGCTTTAGATCTCTCTATATCGGCTTAAGCTCCTTGAAGTATTGCCAATGGGTGGTTTCTGTTACGAGCACAATTGTTACTGCATAGAAGAATATCTTCATAGGGTTTAAGTCATCACAAAAGTAACCAGTTGGAACCTCGAATTGGTTGTGCACAGTCATAGCAGAGTATATCTACGACCAAGCGAGCTCGCCGGACAACATCACTCTGAAATTCAATAATATATTTTTTAAAGTTTGGATCTTCACAAAAAACCGCCAAGTAAACTGCATCTTCCCCCCTGGCAAGGATGGCGTCTGGAACATGACCTCAGATGACCTGTGACCTTGGTCCATGACCTTTGACATCATCTTAAACCCAAGTCTGGTGAATTTCGGACTTAACTTTTCGAATGAGACATGAAAAAATAAAAACCAACCAACTGGAACATATGCACATACACATACATACACAGGGACATGCGTGCTATCGCCAAATCAGTTTTTCAAGCCATGGGGGATAAAAACACATTTCATAAAGCAGTACTGCAAAATATGATTGCTGCCAAATCTGTGTAAACAGCACTTTACAGGCGCTATGAGAGCTGCTTGAGTTCCTATTTACAAACTATATGTACAGTATGCAGTGCAAACTTCTGTTTTATTCAGCAAGAACTGCAGTGTGTTGATTTTTGTGCGTTCCAAGGTACTTATCAGCAATTTTAAATTACAGATGAACCTACCATCAACCTCACATGGAGCTATTATTTGCTAAAAGAAATTTTACATACCGGTATTTATATTGACAGCAGATTACATGCTCACAATAGACTGTATCAGGAGACACAATACACGTGATAAAACTTGGCAATTGCTCAGTTAAAGGTGCAAAGGGGAAATTTTGAGGCACCCCAGAGATTGTCCCATAATAGTAATTTCATCGATTAGACACTCAAGTAGATATCTGACGTATTTGGCTACAGAATGTCTTAAAAGAGATAAAAAAGCGTTATTTTACTTGCCTTACGACAGCGTTAAAGCTTTGACTTACGTTTAACGGACACGGGTGTGAAAAAAAGAAAAATATTTAGGGGTGAAAACAGTCAAAATTCTTGATTACTTAAATGTTTCTAAGGGTAAAATGTCATATATTTTCGGATTTTGGCACTTAAACCCCATATTTTTCACTGATTTTGAGAAAATTCGTTGTTTTGGCCAATTTTAGCCAAAAATGGCCGTTTTCGGAGTGACAAAATTTGTATGCAATTTACCTGGAGTGGTTGTATGAACATGAAACTTTGTTTTTTTAACCTAGTCATTGCTACTTCTTTATGCAAATCATGTGACAGGGTACATTTGTAAGATTCAAATCATTTAAAATTTTTAGGATCTGATCTGCTTCGTTAATTTGGTAACAGTGCTAGAAAGTCGGCGGTCAGGGTGACAATTGATTTGGCAAAAAATGCAATTTTCGCCCAATTTTGTGAGTGAAAAAAGCCATAACTCCGCAATGGTATGAGCTAGGTGATGCTTCTGGTGTCTTTTGGTCAGTTTCAATAGCCAAATAGGATATAAAACTTGACTAAGTTGAAGGTATGAAACAAAAAATATAGTAATATGTTACCCCTACCCTTAACATTTTGCAGAGGTGGATGAAAAAAACAAAGGCCTTAGCAAAAAAATAAGTCCTTCAAACTGTGAGGTTTAAGGCACGTTATCCCATTTTAACAAATATAAACTGACTATGAGCCAAGACCTCCTATACAGCAAGTTTATATTGTTTAGCCCTGAGAGTCCCAGTTTGAAGGATTTATTTTTTTGCGGCCGATTTTGCTCAAATTTAGGAATCGAGACAGAAATTATGCCGGTACAGTGCTATGGAAAAATGTCATGTTAATAATATGTATTTTTATTTCAGATTCAGTTTCTCACAAAATTTCACCCTAGAAAATGGTATTTAAGGTAGGATTACTTTCCCTTTAGGTTTCCACCATTCTGTCACCAACGTAAGTCAAAGCTTGAACACCAAAACAAGTCTTAATTTCATATAAACATAGGCTGAAGTTTCGTATTGGCTCCTAAACGAAATTAGAAATTTCACAATTTGGTACCAAAGAACATTTTCAGCTGATACTTGCGAGGGGGGATATTTTTTATGAAAGCTTTACATCAGGCAGAACTAAGAATTTTCACATATTATAGGAGCACCTGTTATTGAAATCTCTCGTTTCACCTTATAAAGGTGCATGTTCGATCGGTTTTTGGGAACCCCCCGATTTACCGGGAAGTAGATCGGCTATTATATCAGATGAGAGGCCGTTTTTTCTCATTATGATCCTGAAATGAACCTTCAAATCCATTTCATTCTTCAAGATATAAACAAAAAAAAATGCCTTTTTAATGGTTAACCACCATATTAGACAGTAATGAATAGGCTTTGCAATATGTGTTATTGCTTCTACCGTCAAAACTGCAAGCTTGTTTCCAACGGTACTTGATAGGGCTACGTGCAAGTGCTAGGCTCTCATACAAGCAGAAACACAATAGACCTAAATTGGAACAAGCAACTTTAATTGTCGCCAGTACAGCTAAAAAGTGCTACAAATTCAACAGTGATGTCATGACCTCTTATGACTCTAAAGGTCATTGACCCTGCCCTAAATACAGGTCACCAATCTCCTCACCAGCTTATCTAATGCAAAGTCAAAGAAAATTTCATCGAGTATTGGAGAAATGGCATATTATTCACTTGCATTTTTTTCAAGTGGCTTTCTAGCTACAGTATGCTATGTAATCTCATAGGATTTTCATGCTATTGGTTATTGCTGTTTAGGTTTCAATGGCTTTACGGAGAGAAAATGATGAGGTTTTAATTTTCAGACCGTGCTTTTATTACTCAAGGGGTGAAAAAGTTAGTACAGGGGTAAAAATCAAGTTAGAGTGCATTAAAATATACCCTAATATATCTGTCTTGTAGAGAGGATTAAATTTGGTATAGTTTGTCTTGTCTAAGTTCTGATCAATAGTTATAGAATTGTAGGGCTATTAAAGTTCACAGTCATCCTGTGGTAAAATTACTCAGATTTGGTTGAAAATGGTGTAAAATGATTCCTCTTGTCATAATGATCATAAAATGTTTTGCTGATTTGGTGATGTTTCCAACATCAAGGGCAAGTCTTGGTGACCCTAGACCATGTAGACCCCTTGATACATTTTGCCATTTAATTATCAACCAAATGCCACATACTGTAAAAACTGGTGTATTATGAGACAATATACCCGTTTCAATAATAATTTTTTACGGATTTTTTATCTGCGGAAATTCATGCTACAGTCACACGGATCTTGCGGACGCTGCGGATTTTTATCCGTAAAAAATCGCAGAATCCGTATCGATCCGTAATGGATCCGTAATTAATCGCAGCATCCTACAGGATCCGCCCGAAATATTTTGAAAATCTCAAAAATTTTTTAAATTTCCCGCGGTAAGAAAATCAGAAAAAATCCGCAATGCACCCGGAATGATCCGTAATATTCGTAATCTCCGCATAAACTATTAGACGTCACATGCCCGCAATTGTTTTTTATTTCGCGCGAAATGTCCTGTATTCATCGGAGTATCCGCAATTATATGTATTGCATGCTTAATTGAACTGTTCTGCGCAGTTTTTTAAGTATTTTATGCGGATTAAAAAAGATAAAAAATCAACAAGCATACGTGTTTGACCGTGTGACTGTAGGATAAGGGAGGTTTGATATGTAAGTATATAGAGGTTTTCATCTTATGAAGGGAATCTTTCACCCCAAAACTTCATCTTTAAAGTTTCCGGCAATATTTCAAACCTGTTTTGTGAGAGAACTAAAAACGCGATTTTGGAAGCCCCATAAAGTATTAGACACTATCCAAAATTAATATGGTTGATTAAATGGGGCCACATTTCCAAATCAAAACACTTTAAGTTCCAAAGATTACGGAGGGTAAATGTGGAAAAATGCTTATCTTCAGATACCAAAATTTTGACCACCGCTGGTAAAAGACGGGGTTTGGGGATGAGGGCTATTAGCGGTTGGACCATGGCCCTTTAACTACTGTTTTATATACCTCATGTATAGTTTCTTATTTTCTAATTGGTTAAAGCTGCACCATGTGACACAGAATAGTTTAATTGCTCATTGGTTTAGAACCCTCTCAGTTGAAGAGATGTACTTTCCTTGGACCAAGGAAATATATGTACTATTGCCCGACATGCATTACTTGTTTAAGAGATCGACGATGCAGAGGGTAGATGGAGAACTTGGGCAATAATTTGCTAAATTTGTTTATGGAGATGTTCCTTCAAATATCTCAAACAATCAAAATTGATTTACCGAACATGTGATGAATCATTCAGCACACTCTGTGTAATTTTAGACATGTATCTGATAGCCTAAGGTAGTCAAGCCGAGCGCAGCCAGCTGTTTAGGCAAAGTCCAGGGCTGTACGCAGGATTTATTTTTGGGGGGGGGTGCGACCTAACCCCCTAAAATTACCCTTTTTGGACTTCTTTAACATTTCATCACCAAAAAGTGGACTTCCTTGTCAAATAGAAATTTTGACCTTTTTATTACAAAATTCAGCAAGAAGTGGACCTTTTGCCCCTTTTGTGGAATTTAGGGAGGCGCGTACAGGCCTGGCAAAGTCTA
Organism: Ophioderma brevispina; assembly: GCA_023653785.1. Lineage (NCBI taxonomy): Eukaryota > Metazoa > Echinodermata > Ophiuroidea > Amphilepidida > Ophiodermatidae > Ophioderma > Ophioderma brevispina. Next base: position 33,306 of record JAMKCH010010460.1, on the reverse strand, counting down.
CACTAGTGTAGAGCTACATATAAACAAATTAAGCTTAATATGGAAAGAAGTTCACTGCTCTATATCTGGGGAGTGCAAATTCTGTACTCTCCTCTTGAGAGTCTCCGTAATGTGCGATCATAGGCTGCTTCTTTCCACAAGGGCTGAAAAAAGCAGGCCTACAGCCTCCACGTCACCTCAGGCAATAGATTTCACCGATTTCTGAAAGTAATGCAGTCAATATTTTGTATACCACATCATACCTCAGTAACTCGAACTGGTTGGGAAGTGGCAGGAGAAGCACCAGCGGCAGCACCAACTCCAGAAGCATCAGCTTCAGACTCTTTCTTTTCCTGTTTTTTTACTTTAACACTGCTTCTACACCTGTTATGAGAAAAATAAAAACAAATCCTTGTATTCATCAGGAAAACAACAAAACTTCTATCCATAATATTCACACAGTACTAGCAAATAAGCAAACATAAGCCAAGACAAATCCCTGGACAAATCAAGACAATGCTTTTGTCATTACAAAAGAAATACAATGAAATATTTTAGTTTGTACTTCAAACTTACAGGTACAACAACATGCTATGCCTGGGTATAACTGATTGAACAGCTATGCTTCAGACAGATATTTAGAGAAAACGAATTAGGTGTTTGCCATAGTGAGCTATAATGCCAAGAAAAAAAGTTTGTCTCAGCTTCCCACTTGTATAGGTGTAAAAACACATTTTACCACATTTTTTTAAATTTAAGGTTTTCAAGATACCTTTTACATTTTTTAAAACTGGACAAGAAAAAATAGGGACAGCAGTCCCATATAGGTCATCCAATTATGACCCCAAGTAACCCTGAATGACCTTTGACCTTCTCATGTGTTACCCCACATAAGACCCCTTGTCTCAATGTATAAGCATACAAAGTATGAACTTGATCCATCACTGCACTAAAAAGTGACAGTAATTTGAAAAAGTGTCAACCAAAAGGTGTATACTATATGTTTGACACATGCACACACAGACACACGAATCATGCCGACAAACGGTCTTTCCAAATGCAAAGGTTGTCTAATGCATAGATTTTTTGACTAAAAATATGCATAGCACTTAGGGTTTTGAGCTAGGAAGCTGAGACAAAACTCTTGCCTTTTTTGGCCTTAGCAGAGATTTCTTTAAAGTTTTTGAGGGATATCCTCCATCCTCAGAATTACTGCCTATGACCCATGGCATGAGTTCTAATGAGGGTATGACCCAATTAATGAACACGGCTAATTAGTAGAATTAACAAATGTTCTTCGGCAGTCAGCACGTTTGGTAATGGTGTGTTGCACTTTATGACACTGAAAGTGAATTAAACATGGTTCATCACTAATACTCTTTTTATTTCTGACAATGTTCTTTTAAAATTTAGCCTGCTCCTCAAGGCTTTCTCCAAGGAACAACTATAATTATTCTTGGTTCGTTTATATCTGGGTTATTAACTAATGTCATATGGCAGCTAATAAGCTGAATTGGGTATCATTTACAATATTAAAAACATTCAAATCTACATACATATATATAACAAGCTCTTGGCATAAATATATGCACTTAACTAAATAACCCTAAGTTTAATCTTAAAACATAACAAATACATAAACACAAACCACACACCAAACATACTCACAGCATACTACAAGAGGATAGGACTACAACACCCGCCATAATACACTCACATCCACATACATTCCCCCACTCTAACTAAACACTGACACCCCCAATTAGTCTCCTCACAAGCGCACACATCCTATATACGTACATACAACACAATCACTCATATACACACAACACACCCACGCACAGCTAATAAATTCTACACCCACTACACTCCCACGCGACCACAACCCTAACAACAAAACAAATCCACACCCTACACATGACATGCACACCCCCCAAAAACACTCGCACAACCAGTACCATAATCATCAAATGTAATCAACACCCAAAATCAAATAGAGTTTAGAACAATATCATTACCTCCATATACAGGGACCTAGATGGACGGCCGAATTAACCCACATAAAACTTTGGAAACTTGCACAGGATATTGCATTATAAATTTGTGTTATTGAGTGCATGAAACAAATAATGGTAGGGACTACACTGGAAATAACATTTTTGGCCTACCTCTGAAATGACCAAATTTGGAATGTTTTCCGAGTTTCATTGTTGACCTATTATCAGGAACAGGAAACCAATTGGAGAATTTCCCGGAGGTACTTGCTTTTTAGCAAATTAATGCAGATTGAGTTCTAAACGATCTTTAAGCTCTCAATCTTCAAAACATCAAGTGCATCGGTATATGTTGTATACTGTCTGCCCAAGATGCATCTTCAGGCACGCTTTTGGATTTTTTCCACTTGTGCTTCCTGTTTCTGAGTGAGCCCTGCATTCCAAACAGGCGCAGCATATTCGATCACTGGTCGAATGTAACCTTTGTAAACAATGAGAAGCTCTCTTTACTAAGTCCTGCTTCTCTTAACTTGCGAAGCATGAACAATTTTCTACCGCTTTTTTTGAACATACTGTCTACTTGCTCGTCCCACTTTAAATCGTCCTTGTATAATTACACCCAATAATTTAACTTTATTAACTCTCGCCAGTTGATGGTCAGAGATACAGAGGTCCAATGCAGGTAGAGTTTCCCTAACCAACTAAATCTGCAAAACCTGGCACTCTTTGGATGGATTCAACTTTAACTTTTTTAAAATATTAAATATTTGTTGAGTGTATCTATAAAAAACCCCACATATTTACCCTCCAATCCGATCCGATTTCCTATGGCCATTTTTTCCAGATCCTCTCCTCCTCCATTCCCTCCAACTTGTCCTCCACCTTGAGCAGCCTGTTGAGAGGGTGCATGCCTCCACCACCCTGCAGAGGCTTGGCACTTTGATCACCAGTGGTCTGTGTCTGTGGGTTTCCACCTGAATTTGATCCACCACTTGGAATAGTTTTGGGGGTAACTTCCTCAGTTGGAAAGGCCCATTCATCTTCTATAACAACTTCAAAATCTGAAATGAGGAAATAAGGAAAAACATCAACTTTTGGTGCTCATAGGTCATTTTACATAAAATGGAAACTTATCTCAAATATAAGTAAAAAATATACCCTCTTTGTTCAAATATTGTGTCATTCTCATGTACAAAAATTTGGTGAGTAAATATTTCATTGTTCTTGAAAAACATACCAAGGCAGCGCTCAACCATGAGTCTTGCCCGCCATAATCATGATGAGAAATGGCACTCTACCCATTAATGGACAGTTACAATCTTTAGGGCCCTCATTGCACAGTGGCACCAATTATTTCATCATGTCTTCCCTGCCTTATTATTTGCAAACAATCATTACTGGCAGTGAATCCTCAGTTCACCTTTAATGTGGACCTTCAATTCACTGCGCCTCTCTATTGGATAATCACCTTTAATTAACCATGGATCAATGGGGAATCAACATTGAAATATGCAAATTAACTAAAGTATGCACAATTCCATCACCAAACTATACCGCACCTAGGAACCCACAATTACCCATCCAGTTTATAATGATGATTAGACCCTTTGTTAATAAGCTAAAGTGGACTTATGTTTATTGCTTCTGCCCAGCCATCAAGCCGCCAGCAGTGGAGCACTAAAGGAAGATTCTTGTGACATAACTAATCTACATTTACATTTTTGTTGAAATTAGAATTATTTTACGGCCAAAAATACCCAGACCCACTTAATGACTGGAACACAGCGATAAGCGATGGTCAAAAACCTAAAAAAAAACTAAACTGATGGCCAGGAAATGAATAGTGGTTGAATGGAAATAATAATCGTACACTTACTTGAGCCCCTCAGACTTTCAGCAGGAGTGTCGCTTAAGCGGTACAAAGGGAGGTACTTCACGACTGAGCAAAAAGTATGGGTATATTGAAGTAGTTTAAAACACTTTTCCACAGGGCTCACACCTATGAAATGAAATAGTACAGAGGTTGGTATTATTGCAGCTGAGAAAAAACATTTTTTACTCATCTAAGGCAAATAATCAATGTATAACACAATTTCTGCATATATCACTGTTAATTCCATATTGGGCGTCTCTGTAATTTGCAACAATCTGGGAATAGCAAAGGGATATGTAAATATAACAGACGGCACTGCTAGGGGTTTCAAGATATTTTTTAGCATAACCAACCCTATATACCCCATATATGAGTGTTTGTTACGCTGATTGTATAATTTAATTCTAAATTCTGCTTACTCTAAAAATATTAAGGATGATTAAATCAAAGATAGGTCACAGGGAATTCGAACCAGTAACCTTTGTATCTGTAGTCTCAATCTAATACACAATGGCCATGCAATGAAAGGCATTGTTTTGTGATATTGTTAATCAATATAGTGTTATGGATTAAGCTAGTAAAACACAAAATATACTCTCCGTAAATAATTCCTGTTCTCTGCGTCAAGACTATACCAGCATTCCTGCCAGACAAATCATGCAATGCGTATAAAGGAAATGCATAGTCGGCATGTTACACGCAGCAACTCCACGCACTTATGTAGACGCCTATTTCAGAAAAGGAAATGTGACGGCGACTTTAGGGTTTATAAAACTATATAAAAACAATTGATGGATCGAAGAACGTGCCGGTGACGAGATGTTTTGTGGGGGTTGGTTAGCTAAAAAAAAGAATGCAGGGATTTCACTTTCTAGTAAAGTTAAAATAATTTCCTTCAATGAAAAAACACAAAATCATTAGTTGGTCCCAGAAAGCAGTCAGAACAAATTGTTCATTTAATGATTGACAGTTACTTGCTATGCTGCTCTTATTCACATAAATCTCAAATCGACCTGCAGATGAACATTTGACCTCTTATAATTACATTACAAAGTGTGACTATACTCCCCAATTTACCTTCCTTGAGTCAGTGTCGTCAACGTGTTCAGAAGTTTGTTTGGCATGTGTATTTGTTCAAGCCACTTTACATGAATGCGTGCATATGACAGCGTCAAATCAACGCTCGCGATTAAGCTGCGACAATGCATTTTAAACGCTGACGTCACTGACTAGGAGGAAGGTTAAAGCACCAGAGTATGTTTTTCTCACTTCAAAACCAGCCAGCAACTCTTCATTATCGTAAAATAGGGCAAGAGTATGAGTCCTCTTCTTGAAAGCAAACAGTATTTTAACCCTATTCACTTAGTAGTATTTTTTTAGTGAGTATTATATACATTAATTCATTATTTGTCAACAGTTGATCAAAAATATTGCATTATTTTAATTAATTGTAGACAAAAAATTAAGTAATGAAATTCCTCAAATACTTGGATTCAAATAGCATTATGAAACTCAGAATTTCGCGGTTTCTCGGCTTTCGCGCTCGCATATTCAAGATAATATAGCTGGGGCCGCCCTAGGACCTTTGACCCTGGCACTGACCTTGGATTCATCAACATATTGAGGGATAGCTGGTGCCCTTATGACAAAAGTTTGGTTCCAGTGGAACTTCAAGGTTTCAATTTAGAGAATTACATTTTTAGCCAATTTTTCACTTGACCTTCACATGACCTTGACCTTTAAACATGACCTTTGACTCATCAACATATGACGGATCCCAATGTGCACTTGACAGAAGTTTGGTTCCAATTAAGTGAAACTTTTACAATTGAGGTCAATTAGAAAAAAAACTTAACAATTTGTGTACACACACATCCACACCACACATCCACACACACATACACACGCACAACGGATTGAAAATGGTCCTGTCAGCTATAGGTGGCGGCCCACAATTACCAAATGGAAACAGATTGACACAGTGATACCAATAATGCCAGTATCCCATAGACTCATAAGAAACACGCCAAACATGGTATCTCATTACTAAACAAACTATTATTATTGAATAATATGTAATTATTTGAAATATTGAATGTTACCCCTTGCATCCCGTAAGTGCACTCTCCACAGGTGAAAAATAGGTATCATGGTTGGTTGTTGAACACTGGGTATGCATCTGGTCGGATATTGATGTCGCAGACCTGTTAAATAAAGAAATAGTTGGTTGTACCGTTTATGGCAGTCAGCTAGTTCTGTTGGCATTTTGCTGCAGAAGAAGAAAGGGCATTGTTTTTCTAAACAAAATAGCGAGGTGCTTTATTCATTCACAACACAACTTATGTATTCAACTGTCAAAAAACAGAAGTGTTTTATTCCTTCAAAAGTTGTCTTAAAACAGGAAAGTATTTTGTTATTATTTCACAACACACTGCACTCATCAATTGTTATGCTATATGGTTATACTGATGATGTTTACAAATTCCCCAATTCCATGCCATGCCCATCATGTAAACATGTTTACACAAGATAATAACCTGTTGAAACAAAGGGTGGGTGCAAAGAGTAAATCCTTCCAACAACATGTGTGATCATACATTTTCAATTAAGTTAGTTGTGATTGTTAAGTTAAAAATAATTATGTTAATTTCCATGAAAATAATTCCACACTCTCTCTTTGTAGTGCAATAACTACTACTTGTCTCATTTTGACAACTTTATTATCTAGACAATTGAAATTATGTAAATATCCAAACTGCTTTTCATGGTTATAGTACCAGGCGAGTGACACTGTGTACAAATGCCCATAGATGATTTCGATGTGCCAGTGTCTCTTTAGTCATTTGGTTTCTGATACCCTTAACTTACTTGGTAGGAGTTAATGAATCTTGCGTATCAGAAGCAGGATGACTTATCAATATTCGGTTGCCTTCCTTGTCATAGTCCTGAGGGGGAAAAATAATGATATTAGAGAAAAATTTACCATATTCATGAGCGACTATAATAAGATTTATAACAGTTAAAGGAGGATGGCCCGATTTAAGTATATGAAATTTCCATCTTGATAGATTGGCCTTCACCCAGAAATTCCAACTGCAAAGTTTCGCGCCGATATTTCAAGCCGTTTTGATGTAAGAGCTAAAAACGTGATTTTAAAAGTCCATAGAGTACCGTGTAAAATTAATATTGGTCGACCAAAAAGGGGCACATTTTCACTCATAACTTCCAAACCAAACATCCTTTATGCCTAAGATTTCACAGGGTAAATGAGAAAAATAGTAGCTTTCTTCTGATACCAAAATTTTGGCCACTTCCGGTAAAATCTGAACTTCTGGGGACGAGGCTATTAGCGATCGGGCCATGGACCTTTAAGCTATAATGAGATATATGACAGGCTGCATATAACAAATCGTTACAAGCAGCCTTTCATACAAAATCTTGAAATTTGCATAAATTAGCATAACATTAACATCCATGCCTTTTGTTATAAACAGAATAAAATACAAAGGAGGAACAATGAAATTTCTTCCCAACATCATAGTTAGAGGATATGAACAGACAAGTTCCCCTAACATAGGGAATAGGAAAGTATAATAATGATAGTAAATAATAATAATAATGCACAAAATAATGCTAATAATGATGTTAGGGCAAAACTTTACATATTCATTAGGTTAAGAGTTGTACAATGGGCTGTCTGTACCAAAATCCTGTTACAGACAGCCCGCTATACAAAATCTCAAAATTTGCATGAATTTTCCTAAATATTCATATCCTTTCCAGGCCCGTATGCAGGGGGGGGGGGTGCGGTCGCACCCCCCCAAATTCAACAAAAGGGGCAAAAGGTCCACTTTTTGCTGAATTTTTTGATAAAAAGGTCCAAAATTGAGAAAATTTTTGATAAGAAAGTCCACTTTTTGGTGATAAAATGTTCATAAAGTCCAAAAAAGGACCATTTTAGGGGGTTAGGTCCACTTTTACCAAAAAAGGTCCACTTTTTCGAAGTCCCGTACCCCCCAAAATAAATCCTGCATACGGCCCTGATCCTTTCTTATGCTAAACAGAATAAAGGGCAATACAAAGGGATGTGTTAAGGTGAAATGATATTTTGCCAACGTCATAATGAGTGAATGACAAAAGCCCATTTCACATTAACGTAGATTTCAAGTTATAATAATAATAACAGTGGAATAGGGGGAAATTTTAATTATTCATTAGGTTATAATGAGTTTGTTTCTCATATAAATTAATATTCATATCCTTGTTATTCTAGGGGATTATCCTTCATTTGCATAAATTAATATTCATATCCTTTGTTATCCAAAACGGAATAAACCGCAATACAAAGAATACATTGGGGAAAGAAATTTCGCCCTAACGTCATAATGAGTGAATAACAAAAGCTAATTTTGCCCTAATCTACATGAAAGCAATATAATAATAATGATAATAACTCTAACAGTGGAATAGGGGGAAATTTTAATTATTCATTATTAAAATAATATTCATATCCTTGTTATTCTAGGGGATTATCCTTCATTTACATAAATTAATATTCATTTTCTTTTGTTATCCAAAACGGAACAAACCACAATACAAAGGGATACATTGGGGAAATGAAATTTCATCCTAAGAGCATTTTGACTGAATAACAAAAGCCAATTTCACCCTAATGTAGGGGATAGCATAATAATAATAATGCTAATAATGATGTTAGGGCAAAATTTGAATTATTCATTAGGTTATATTGAGTTCTGTATTAAAGGCACTATCAGTGATTTGATAAATCAGAAAATTGGAAAAATCATCAAAAATCAGATTTTTGCATGTTTGTAACAAGTACAGGTATCTTAACATACCCTGCAAATAATAGGACCAGAAGCAACCCAATAAGGACAAAATAGAAATTTTAGTCATTACTGTCCATACGGACACTCACTACAACACGTGATTCAAAGGAGATTTGTATCTTTGAACACTGCCGTTTTCTTCCTTTTCTGTTAATTCTTCAGTTGGAAAAAGTAACTTATGAGAATTCTACAGACTTATCCTTCACTTTTAAACTATTCCTGCAAATTTCAAATATTTTCACTCTTTCGGATAAATCACTGATAGTGTCTTTAATTTGTATAAATATTCATATCCTTGTTATTCTAGTGATTACCTTTAATTTACATATATTAATATTCATATCCTTTATTATCCAAAATGGGATATGTTAGGGAAGGATATATTTCGCCCTAACGTAGATAATGAGTGAATAACCAAAGTCTATTTCACCCTATCGTACATGATAGCAATATAATAATGATAATAATAAAAACCACCACCTCCTTCAAGCAAATTTTTAATATTCATGAAGTTATGAGTTTCAACAGAATATTTACAATAGTATATCCTGTTACAGACACCGTCATACAACATCTCATAATTTGCATAAATTAGCATATACTTCTGCATAAATTAGCATATACTCATGCATAATTAATGCAATAATAATAAAGTGAAATATCACCATAAAATTGTATAACAATGGGTGGTGTTAGGTCCAAATACAAATACCACTTTCTTCGCATAACAAGGGTGCATTTTGCCTAAAGGCACATAACGGTGCAATAATAACAATGATGCTGCCTAGATTTGCATATTATTTAACCAGCAAGTTCAGTAAGAAATGTGCAATATAAAATTGACAGAAATCAAGGGTGATAGGGGATAATCACAGGGGGATAATTAAAATAATCTAACAATTTTCTTAATTTTTGGATATATAGAATTTTCTTCAATGTTGCAAGGGGACAAAACCAAAATAAAAAATAGAGTTCACTGAATGCATGTGTCATCTGCTGTCACAGTTTTGAATGGGGACAAAGGTCACGTGAGGTCACCAAGGTCACGTGAGGTCATCAAGGTCACATGAGGTCACCAACACATGGGACACTACCCAAGGACCATTGGGACCATTGTATCGAAGTGTCAAAAATTGATATATTTTATTGATCGACATATGTGGCATGCACTTATGCTTAGTATTGACATTTTGACCACAAATTAAAGGTGCTTGTTCCGATTTATGTCTATTGTGTTCTCTACTTGATATGAGTCTGGCACTTGCACATACACCCCATCAAGTACCGTTGGAAAAAAACTTGCGGTTTTGATGGTAGACGCAATAATGCATGTTGCAAGCCCTATTCAATACTGTGCTAATATTGATGGTTAACCACTAAAACAGCATTTTGTTTTTTTTTATATCTTGGGAATGAAATGGATTTAAAGGCTCAAATTTCAGGACGATAATGAGAAAAATACGGCCTTTCATCTGAAATCAAAATCGATAATACTTCAGGGTAAATCAGGGGGGTCCCAAAGACGATCGGAACACGCACCTTTAACAGATACAGAGACACACACACACTGCCAAGCAATTCCTGTGTGCCCTCTTGTAGCTACAAAAATGGGGGGGTCTGACTTTTTAGCTATAAGCTGTTTAAAAAAAGTGCATTGTTTTTTTTTTTAAATGTACCAACCTCTATGGAAAAATGGAAATTTATATGTTGCTGTTTTCCTGACAAAACATATTGAACAAATTTGTATTTTTTTTAATGGTGTAAAAAGTGGGGAATCTCAGAAGCTCCTCAGAAAATTAGGCAATTCAGTTCAGGGATGTGGATTACATTCTATTTCCATCGTATTTACCTCATTCTGATCAAACATCCCCCACACCATTTCATACTTTTCCCGTAAAAAAATCAGGTTCCTAACTTAAATACTAATAAGCCAAGAGTCCCCCAAAGGCATTTACCACTCCTAAGTGCAAAAAATGGTGGACCCCTGAGAAAACTAATAATAATCATATGCCAAATGCTGTATGTGTGTGTGTGTTAATAAAAGGCTGTCAGTTTTGATCCAAACTGTACCAAATTGACATGAAAGATGGTGAATACTCAGCGCATGCATTTTAAACTATAAGTTTGGACGAAATTGGTTCAATAATGGCTGAAAAATTTGTGAAAATGTGGTTGGTTTCGAGGGAAACTACACATTTCTAAGCCTTACCAATTGGTTGAAAAATGTGTGAAAATGTGGGTCGGTTGCCTAAGGAACCTATCATTTGTTTTGTCTAGTGCTACCAACCAACGCGTACAAGTGCAAAGAAGAACTATGTGCTTCAAAATAATCTGTGTTATGTCTCTACCTGTAGGATTGTTAACGAGTGACCCCACCATAAATTAATGCAAGTATTCATTTGATTGTTGCTGCTGCCTGGTGCATTGGTCAATTTGCACGTGAGAGTTTGAGAATAAGCAATATAGACCAGTCATTTAGGAGATATGCAATTTTTTTCTTCATGTTTCCCTTGCATGGCACAATGTCAGGATGAAGTTATGGTTTCAAGTATTGACAGTTATATGAAGACAATGGGAACTACGGAAACCACAGTATGATAGACTAGAGGAACATGCTAGAACACAAGGACCAACGGATGAGGATGAGTTTAGAGAAAAGAATGAAAAACCTTATTAAAGTTGCAATGTGAAATTGGGTAAACTGTGGCTATTTGATTCGCCCAGCTACCATATTGTATTATACCCCCCATTGGCAGGTACAAAATTGATGCTTTATGGTACAAAAATGGGGATTAATGGTAACTGTGCCAGTTTGATTCCTTTGATTTTGCATGGGTGCATACTATGATGTTACATAGGAATGCAGTGCACCATACCGCATTGGAATGCCAATATGATGCAGTCTTGTGATGATTTTACTGCATTTGCATATTCGTAAATGAGGGCAAACTGTAAGTACCTGCAGTAAAACATTTTCAAATGCTATGAGCTGCACTGCACTACAATGCAGTGAGTATGAATGGACATTTTACCTACTTCGCAGTCTCAAAAATGCTTGAGGGGGGTTCTCTAACAAAGCATGTCTACCACTTTGTTTCTGTGACATTGTCACCTTATCCTTTCACATCCGAGGCAAAGGATATGTTTACGATACAGTGCTTGAATTGTTGATGTTCCACACCACTCGCACCAATTTGAATGCAGCTCTTTTTTTTGCTTGTTGATTCATATGTCTCCTAGCTAATAACTATTCTCTATGCTGCACCCCTTTAAGAAGCTGCTATAGTCAATTACTCTGCATGGCATAGAATATAGCATAAGCATAGAATGGCAGAACTAGGTTTGATAGGTTATGGTTTAATAAACCCTAAAATGGAATCCGCCCCCCTCAATTTTTTTGTCAGTAATCTGACCTATTTGTTATTTTTTCATGCCAACACTACAGACTTTCTTCTTTCTTTGAAGCCTTGCACTCTTTAAGACCATCTTTAAACAAATCTACCTACGGTTATGATGCGGCGGTTACATACACGTGCCCATGCGTGCGAAAAAAGTTTAGTTTCCCATTGATATTACATGAACCAGCAGAAATCCATGGCCAAAATATCCAACTTTTGCTTGAAAAAATGGCTAAACCCATGATTTTTCACAATTTTTGCATTTTTGCATGACCGTCATGTTTGACGCCACAGTGACGTCATACCAGGTATGTTTGTACTTTTTTTTTTGGTGTCAATGCACATCAGGGAGGGGTCATAGTTTCATCCTTAAAGTTCTAACATTTTTTTTGAATGGCACAAAAATTGAATTTTCAATCATTTTTCCTCCAAATTTCTTCTAACACTACAAGATTGCATAATTAAATTGCTTAAAATGAGGTCTTCTCGCCCAAGGTTAAAATGAAGGAAATTTATCCAGCAATTTTGGAGAAATCGATCAGCAAATTGGGCAAAATAATACCAATGCCCCTCCCAGCTAAAATGGTCTTTTTAACACACTGTCCACAGAGATGCGATTCTACAGAAATCTACGCTTGTCCAAAAGAATCTACACTTTAATTTGAAACATACTGGCTGAGTTGTTAGTGCGATAATCTGGATCAAATTGCAAACCGCATCAAAAGTAAGGGGGGTCAAGGATACCTTTTGAAAAGTAAAATGGCCAGTGGCATAACCAGGGGGGCAGGGAGGGTAGCTGTGGGGGGGGGGGGCAAGGAGGGTAGGCCCTCCCCCTCCCCCCCGTGGGAAATCTTTCCCCCCTCTTGTACCCCCCCCCCCCCCCCCCGAAAAATTAGTGATTTCTGCACATTGTCAATTTACGATATGTCATAACCAACATAGCCTATACCTTTATAGTAACTAACAAATTGTAATATATGCTAATTGGCTGAGTAGGGGCGCATTAAGGTACCAGACCCATTGTAGAAGTATAAAAAAAATATAAAAAAAATGGCCTTTTAAGCAGGCACGGGCGGACGCTATAGTAAGTTGCCACCCCCCCCCCCCACTTTCTCAGATTTTGTTACGACGTGAAAAAATTCGGTCTAACCCTGTCGGAAAATTTTGGCGCCCCATGACCCTGATACTTGCCCCCCCTGAAAATGGAGCTGCCCCCCCTGAAAAAAAAACTAATTATGCCATGAAAATGGCCACCCTAATCACAAGCCCTACCCTTTTCCAAAGCTTTGGCACCCAAAGCCCCCTGCAAATTACTAGAGACTCATGCTATGCCCCTGATCAGAATAGGAATATTCAACATGCATACCCAATTGAAAAATGTGAATCCGACATATCAAAACTACAACTGAACTCCGTTTTGTGGCTTGAAAGTGCCAGGCTGGAAGGCACAGATGCACACTTCCATCCAGTTGGTCACAATATTCACCAAAGATGAGTTGTGTCAACAATCAGATGCACTGATCATGGTCTGCAGCTGGAAGGTACAATCAGAAAATCTCATTTCTAGAAAAAATAAAACATGCATATATAAACATTTCATATTTAATCCTTCTCAACTCACTCAACCTTTCAGATCATATAATATGATAAACTCATCTAATGACGGAACAAAAAAAATCAACAGATCTGTCAGCAATACATAAAAAAAAAATTGCCCCAAATAACCCAAAAAGAGATATGCATAGAGACCAAAATAGTCCCAAGACTTTCTGCACTTACACTTGTGTGTCATGATCCTTTTGACTCTACTCATCCTTTCCTTTGCACCATTAATGACAGATTTTGAGGCACAACCAGCAGCATTTTTCTGCATAATAAACTGGGTCACCTACGAATACCATATTTGTGATCCACCATTACAAACCCAGCAACAAGTGCAGTGAATATCCTCATTTGATCAGAGCCAGTCAGAAATATCCAAATCCCCAGTTCATTCATCTATAACAATAAAAGCAAGTATAACTTGAGTTGCTAATCCCACCAGCCAAGTGATGGAATTTTATGTCTGAACAAAAAATGCTTTATCCACATGCTTTGCATCTCTGGAGGTATCTTTACTTGAAGTCAACAAAGACTGGAATGCTAACAGTGGCATGTGCTTCATGTAGACGGTTGTCTGCCCGCTTTGGTTGGGTGATTGAAAGTAAATAGCGAGGGCATAACCAAAGGGAGGTCTTAAAAACCGATTAATTTCTTATGTGAATTAAATGGTATCACAACAACCTTTATTGCCAAAAAGGTTGCTTTGTCACTGCGACGTGGTGCTGGGTTTGTAAGGTGGGTCACATTTTATGATACTGTTTGCTAATGTAATGGTTGGTGTGGGACCATATTATGATGAGATGGTTGACAGGATTCAGCCAAGGAAGTTATTGGAAGTCATAGCTGCCGCAATTTGGTATGCATGGAGAGGGAGAGGAGAGGAATAGCAATCTCTGGATTTTTTTGAAGTGATACCTGCAGCCTTTGATTTTACTGCATATGCATTTAAACAAAGTGTTAAAAGTTAATGGAATGGAACTTTGACATGTAGAACTGCCATTGGACAGTAACATGCTCTGGATGCCATGCAAGGTATCTGAGAAGCAGCAGAGACAGTGAAATCCAGTACAGGATCTGATCTTCCATGGCAAGCTTGGATAAAACTCAATAGCCAGGGGATGTAGGGTAAAGATGTGGGCGCTTACGGAATTAAAATTGTGAATGTTTGCACACAAGTACTTTAGGCAGTGATAATCCATCAAACATTGATGGAAGCACTTGCCAACCACCCTTAATGGCCCCCAGCTTGGGTCAAGGTTTATACAGGGGTCCACAAATTTTTTAAATTGTTCTTGAAGTGTTAAATAAGCCCACCCATGGTGTTTGTCTAGTTAACCAAGGATTCCAAAAGGTATAAGTTACAATATCTATGGCTTATAGTTCCGGAGTTAGGGGGGTAAAAAAACTGTACAACAAATGGTGAATGTGAAAAGTCAATTTGGGTGTTCGGTACACAGGGGTCAAAAGTTATAAAAGTTGCTTTGTTTCAGTTAATATGTGGTGGAAATTGTTGCATAGCTTAAAGGGATTGAAATAAGACTAGTTTGCCTTATATGTTATGCTTGATGTTTCACGTTATCAACAAAATAGGTCACAGGTCAATAGAACTCCAATAGCTGCCGATAGCTTTTGACTTTATTCGGCCATTTTTATGGTAAAACAGATAGTAAGATAGTCAAAAAAATATCCTATATTCATTTCTATTAGCTAAACCACCGTTTGCTTTTGAACCACATTTTTACAAAAAAATTGGAGCAACTTTTAATTTTGACCCTGTGTACAAACCAAAATGTACTTTTGACCATTTTTTAGTTTTTACCCCATAATTCCTATAAACTATAATAGTCACAGGTAGTATATAAACTATACCATACCTTTTGGGAATCCTTTTAACCAGACAGAATCATTGTACTTTCAACCTAATCGGAAACATTTTAAAAATTTTAACCCTGTGGAACTTGAAATCCAAGCTGGGGCCATGAAAGGGTTTGTGTGGAAGTGATTCCATCAATTTTTTAATTTTTTACGCAGGTATAAAGTATTGGTAACAAAAATTCACATTTTATCGGATTTGCACATCAAATAAGATCTGTTCAATACAGTCCCCCACTACAAACCGCTTGCACAAAGGAGTGGCGGCAACCACAGGCACGCACCTCTGGGGTCTTACCCGGAGTCCAGTTTGTGAGTGTGGAGAGCCTGAACAGACACAACAGACCACATCATAATGCATGTCACCCCCGGGGGGGGGGGGGGGGGGGAACTTTTCATTCTAAGGTGGATATGATGCGTTGACAAGGACTTTCAAAAATGCACCCTAAACACGTATTTTCAACCGACTTAAAACAAGCTAAAAAATACCCTAAAACAAGTATTTTTATATGGTTATGATTACTCTCAACGACGTACGCAGTGCATTGATCGTAATATTTACCCTTATTATCTGCTTGCTTTACTTCCAAAAGTTCCGATTACATACTTCGGGATGTGTTTTTTCGATTCCTGCTTAATGAGATATAACATGACAATTCAGGGTTAAGTAAAAACCTACCCTTTTTCCCATATTTGCTGTTTTTGACACCCTAAACGAGGTACGCGCGTACATCGCCTGGTGAAAAAAAGACACCCTTTTACACGTTTTCTTGTTAACGGCATTCATATCCACCTTTGAATACAAGTGGCCCCCCGGGATGTCAACCTCCACCATTCCTCCACATGGTGCCCCGGGTCTGGCTGAAGTTAAGTTGATGACTCCACAAGGGATGGCTGTCAATGCATTGTCACCTCCACACATCGTCCATATGGTGCCATGGTCTGGTGAAGTTGATGAACTCCAAAGGGATTGGTGTAATGCATGTCGCCCTCCACCTCATCCACATGGTGCCCTGGGTCTGGTCAAGTTGATGACTCCAAGGGAGGGCTGTCAATGCATGTCGCCTTCCACCATCCTCACATGGTCCCCTGGAGGTCTGGGCTCAGTTAATGACTCCACAAGGGATTGGCGGTTCAATGCATGTCACCTCCACCATCCTCCACATGGTGCCTGGGGTCTGGCTCAAGTTGATGACTCCACAAGGATTGGCTGTCAAGCCATGTCACCCCACAATCCTCCACATGGTGCCAGGGTAGGCTCAAGTGATGACCCTCACAAGGGATTGGCTTTCATGATGTCACTCCACCATCCTCCACATGGTACCCTGGGTCTGGCTCAAGTTGATGACTCCACAAGGATTGGCTGTCAATGAATGTCACCTACAACATCTTCCACATGGTGCCTGGGGTCTGGCGAAGTGATGACGCCACAAGGGATTTGGCGGTTGAATCAAAACCTTGAGGATGCATGTCAACCTCCACCAACCTCCACATGGTGCCCTGGTCTTCTGGCTGAACGTTGAGGCATCCACAAGGGATTGGCTGTTGAATCACAACCTGAGATGCATGTTACTCACCAATCCTCCACATGGGTTGCCCCGGGGCCTGGCTGAAGTTGATGACTCACCAAGGGATTGGGCCTTGTCACATGCATGTTCACCTCCACCATCCTCCACATGGTACCCTGGGTCTGGCTCAAGTGATGACTCCACAAGGGATTGCTGCAATCATTTCACCTCCACAGCATCCTCCACATGGTGCCTGGTCTGGCGAAGTCATTGGATGACTCCACCCGGTATTGGCTGTTGAAATCACAACCTTGATATGCATGTCACCTCCACCAATCCTCCACATGGTTGCCTGTCTGGTTGAGGTTGATGACTCCACAAGGGATTGGCTGTTGAATCACACCTTTAGATGCATGTTAGCCTCCACCAATCCTCCACATGGTGCCCCGGGTCTGGCGGAATTGATGACTCCACAGGTATTGGCTGTCAATGCATGTCACCTCCACAATCCTCCACATGGTGCCATGGGTCTGGCTAATTTTAGATGACGCCACAGTGATTGGCCTGTCAATGCAGGTCACCTCCACTCATCCTCCACATGGTACACCGGAGTCTGCGGAAGTTGATGACTCCACAAGTGATTTGGCTGTCAATGCATGTCACCTCCACAATCCTCCACATGGTGCCATGGGTGTTCTGGCGAAGTAGATGACCCATCAAGGGATGGCTGTCAATGCAGGTCCACCGCCCACCATCCGCCACATGGTACCGCCTGGTTCTGGCGAAGTTGATGACTCCACAAGGGATTGGCTGTCACTGCATGTCACCGTCCACCATCCGCCATATTGTGGCCATGGGTCTGGCTCAATTTGATGTCCACAAGGGATTGGAGGTCTTGAGAACTAGTCCTTCCTTGTTTAGTGGCTACGATAGAAGACGCATCACTTTCATGAACAAATCCCAAGGTTAGATGCCCACTCCCCCACAGGCATCATCACGAGGCGGTCAACCCATAGGTTAAAGTTCATTCATACTTCACTGGACACATTTTCGGTGTAGTTAGTGTTGATCACTTCTGCAGTCTCTATACCCAAAATACTGCATTTTCAATTCGGCAATAAAGTTAAAATAATGTTAATAGCTGCAGTGAGTTAAACGTGTTTGAGGCTGCGGCACAAAGTGATCGCTATATCAACAACACACACCCGGTGCAGCAAGTAGAACAGATTTTTACATGGGTCTGCTTGGGAAATATGGACTGAGGAGGGTGACCTTTCATAGTAGGACCTAACCCTTTTAACTTCCTGACCTCAGCAAATTCATTTCATGCAAACTGATGTGTGAAACTGTATTGGGTATAATCTCCCAATAACTAACCTTCTGGTTTTGCTACTGACAACATACTCAATTCGCATGTATACGTTCATCCCCCTGGAGTTTTGGACCTTTTCCAATACCGAGAGGGTAAAATGAAAGAATTCAATGTACAAATGTGCCACACGGATTATCTTGGAGGACACTCCCTGTCATTTAACTCAACTCACCTGCCACTAACTACAATTTCATCCATGTATTGAAACGCACTGTAGTGTATTTCAGGCCTTAACATTGCTTCACATAAACATAATTCCAAAAGTCCCTACGCCTATCATTGAATTTTTCAACCTCCACAAGAATGGTACGGGTCACATATCATATGAATCGAGTATACATTATGTCCGTACACTGCATATGCAGGCTTAGATTTAGAGAGCAAATGTGTCATAAATATTAAAGAATGTATTTCATGATTTAACCTCTTTGCTTTGTTTATGGTTCACCATAATCCTTGACAAAAGCTCATTCCCAATTTCAGTTGATTCTGATCTTGCATGCCTAGTGTTAAGAGCAATGGGCTTGTTTCAAAGTGTCCCATAGGCCACTGTGCTGTAAATTGCTGATTTTATTTTTTATAGAGACCACTAATTGCAAGTCAAATTGCAACTACAATACTAAGGCTAAGGCATAACAAAATTGTTGTGTTTGTGGCGTACCCCGAACCGACCTCGGAAAAAAACCTGCCACCTTTTGTTTTCAATTTCTCACCAACAAAAAAAAAAAAGAATACCTTCCGACACGACCCGATATTTTTTCCACCAGATTCTTTTTTTTTTTAAAACTTGAGGACTTGAGGACAAAGCATTAACGTTAAAATGTTAATTTTTTTTCGATTGGAAAAAAGAAGACTTTCATGAAATAGTGTTGTCTTGTTAAAAAAAAAAACGACCGACCTACCCTATTTTTTTTTATGTTTACGCCAAACAAACATTTTTTTATCCTAACAATAATTCAGATATACAAAAATCCTCACTTTTTTGATGAAAGCCATGGGGACCAGGCCGTGGATCATGAAATGCCATTATATAGGTAATTCATACCGCTGAACTAGTCTTATGTCGCTGTAGGCTACAAATAGAAATTCTGTGTTAATGGAGACCAAAATCAGGTTACTGTTTTTTTAACTTTTCAATATAAAACTGTGTTTATACAAAAAATCCTGTGCTAATTCTCATGAATTTTTTACTGATTACAGGAAATTGTTTGCTTATTATAGGAAATCTTTGCTCATATAGGAAATCCTTTGCTTATTCTAGGAATTCTTTGCTATTATCAGAATACTGTACAATTGTGCAATTATATGTCACTTTTTAAATCAGGTTGAATCTTTTTTCCGGTATACGCAAGGCATTTTCATGTAGAATGAGACTTTTTGTTTCTCAAACAAAAAAGCTCCAGCTAACAAGTGAGAGAAACCTCTCTGGCAAAGTTGGGAAACTTGGACCCCTCCCCTCCCTTACACATTAACGCAATCACCTTTTCTGTTTTAGCGTTTGTCCCTCCGCATTACTTTTTTAACATTCTTATAGTTTATTTATCCAAATGATTCAATTATTGTTCCTTTTGTGCTTTAAAAACCAACATTTTAGTTCCATAGCAAATTTGGCATTCTTTGACTAAAATAGGTTTTGTCCCCATGGTTAAATCAGGAGGAGTTCAAGACATTACTGCTCCCATTATGACTATATGAAAGAAAATTATGGAGAAATTAGAAGTCATTTCCCTTTTTGTGGCATAGAGTCACAGTACAACCATTTCAAATTGGACTTCAGAAACATACCTCAGGCACAAATAGGGGGTCCTCATCCACATAGAAGTTGCCATAGCTGGGTTCTGAAATAAATTTAATGAGTTCAAGAATTAGAATTCACATCTAATTTCTAAATGATTCTAAAGACAAAATAGGAACTAAAAAGAATGTGTTAAGTGTAATGAAATAATGTTCAGATCTCTCTCCCCTCAAAGCAACTCAATCATTCAGTTACTCACACACTTATTTGTAATTAATTTCATCTCACTCAAGTGTTTAAAGGGGGAAAAAGCCTTTAAAAAGCAAACAGCATATGCCGCCCTTCATGTAGGAGTAATTTTATCCTCTCAAACCCATTCTATCTCAAAATAATTTACATGTATTTCAATGTAGAAGGCCGGGCCAGGGTACATTATCTTAAGTCAAAATGGATTCACCCATGATCAAATTAATTCTTTCTCTCTTGAGAGGGAATGGGTTGGAGAGATTGAAATTATTAATAACTCCTAAATGGGGTATCATATATTGGACATGTTTATATAAACGTCATCCTGTTTGTTTTTAAGGTTTTGTTCCCCTTTGAAGTCTGGTTAACTATAGTAGATTTCAAATTAAGCGAGGCTTCATGTATATTTCCACAGAGGTGATATTGATATGGGGTTCAATCCCCGGCCACACGGAGACTAGGTCTTTGTTGCCATTATAAAGCGTATTGTGTCCATGGTACAAAGTTACTGTATAGAATCGGCTTACTGGAAACTGATGCATTCAGTTCTACAATGGTCTGTTAATAAAAGGACTTATGCCATGGTTGGCCGGGATGTCAAATCCACTTTGCGCTAAGGCCAAAAAAAAAAATTGTTTGATTGTCCTCGTCCGACCGACCCTAATTTTGGAAATCAGGAAAAAGTTTTTTTTTTCCTTTTACTGTGCAAAAGAATACCGACCCTAATTTTGAAAAATTCCAAAAAAGTTTTTTTTTTTTTTCAATTTTAACTTTCAAAAATGTAAAAAAAAATGATGTTTAAACAGTTTCTTAGCATGTTAGTTGGGTTTAATAATGTACAAAGATGCATTTTTCAGTAAGAATCAACTTGATTTTTAGTGTTTGATTAACTTATTAATACAAACAGGCATGTTTCAATACAGTTTGCTATTGACATTAAAAAAAAAAATTAAAAAAAAAAGTTTTTCCGACCGACCGACCCAACTCAAAAAAGTCATCTATGGACAATCAAACATTTTTTTTTTTTGGCCTAATCTCTTAATACAAGGTTGGCCCATTTTGATGCCAGATAAAACTTGGTATGTTATGTGTGCATTGATATAAGAATGCATTATTTCTCCAATGCTATGATAAGGAATGATATTTGCAGTGTCAAAGGTAAGTTACGTTCAAGTAACAGTGCTTAATGAAATAATTGGTGTTTTCAACCTGATACTTCAATTGAACCTCCATTCCTCCAAGCTGTCTTAGATGTCAATTTTAGGTTGATTTACTAGCTACATTACTATACATTATGAGTACCATAACCTTTTTTACCTGTGGCCTTTAAAATATTTCCTCTTACCTCGCACCGTGAATGGACAGACTTTAAAACCTTTAATGAGGTCTCACTTATTTTGAAATCTACTATAGTAACCAAATTATGTGTCAAAGAAGTCCTTCATCTCCCCAGTCTATGGAAACTCCTGATGCCAAGACTAGATCATTGCACAATTTTAATTAAAAGAGGATGGCACAATCTAAAGTTTTGACCCCAATATCCCATCTGTAAAGTTTCACACCAACATTTAAAAGCAGGATTTTTAAGCCTCATAAAATACAGGCTGTTCCAAATGTTAACACTCGGAAAAAGGCATTTTGTTAAAAACAAAAGTAGTTCTTTCAAGCTAAAAAATATGGTTTTATTGTCTTTTATTTCATTCTAATCCGATATGTAGAACAAAAGATATGCTTCATCAAAAAAGAGTGCAAAATCAAACTGGTCCAATTTCTGCCTATGAACATTTGAACTGAATGAAGCAAAATGCATACACTTGACAAAATAAATCTTGCCGAGTTATGCTATTAAACTTGAAGGCAGACTTCAAGATTCCTGTTAATGTGTTTTCCCAAGTGCTCATCATTGGATCTGCGATGACGACTTTTCTAACAAGTGAGATGTTAGTTTGAGTTCTTGTCATTCTACAATCTTGGACAAAACTAGTTGACACACCTTGTAAAAATTTGCTCTTTTACATATATGCATATGGTATGATTTTTTTTGTATCAAGCTTGAAGCTTTTGCTAATCCATAAAACCTCCCCCTTCCCCACCAATCAATGTTGAGTGTTCTTAGACACACTGTAACACAATTTCAGGTTTCAATATTGTTCCGTGCGAGATGGGGGAGATTTTACCATACGGTAAGAAAAGTGAGTCAACACTCTTGTCCAAGGTAGTAGTCTGTTGGGCCTGCTACTGGTATCTTTATTTCCCATTCTGACAGCTTCCCTAATGTAGGCCTATTATCATAGGTTTTGGTTTCTTTATTTATTCTGTATACAGAATCATAGGTTTCCTTGGGAATTCAATACGGAAGTGTCCGATTGATTTTGTTTGATATGGTTTCAGCATTCAGTGTTTATAGAATTGATAAGGTTATTGCTGATCCACCATGTGTGCTAATGAAAGTGAACTGACTGATTAAGTTTTGAACAATGTACACCAAAGTATTACCTATCTTATAGGCAATGCTCACCCTTTATCGACCATTTTGAGCAGGTTACAAGATTATGTTTCTTGAAATCTTAAATTTGTAATCGATGTAAACTGGACTAATCATCCGATTTTGCACTCTCCTTTTTGATGGAGCTTATCTTTTGTTCTACATATTCGATTGAAATGAAATAAATGGCAAAAAAAGCTTCTTTATTTGACTTTACTTATACCAAACAAAGTTTGCATACTTAGTTTTTAACAAAATATTTTTACCAAGAGTTAACTTTTTTGGACAGCTTGTACTGTGTACAAAAATATTGGTTGACCAAAATGGGACACTTTTTCACTCATAACATCCAAACCAAACATCTTTTAGCCTTAGATTTCATGTGGTTATATAGATTAATTTATGTGAATCCCCCAAATCAAACTTTATAATGTGAAGTACATTTTGTATGCATTTCATACAATATATAGTGAAAATTGTAATTTTTTAAATGATTTTCAAGTTGGTTTAAATAAAATATCACAGCCATTATTTTGATTAACTGGATAATTTCCTATCAGGAAATGTATAATTTTTATATGGCTTACAACAATATTTTCAAAGGTAGATCTTAAAAGTAGGCATTTCACATCATTTTGAATTGTTTTAAAATGCATTTAAATTTTAGCTCATTTAAAGAAGCTCGGTGAATGCAATTCAGAACAGAAAAAATGTTTGAAAAGCAACCTTCAGCTTTAGAGTTATGCCCAAAACTTGCTCAATTTGGCACATCCTTCAGCCATTCTAGGTGAGAAATTGCAAAAACACGTTTTCAGATTAAAAACTAAAAGAACCAATTACAATTTGTAGAATGTTAAATGCTACTTTTCTTGCAGTCTTCTGGGATTACATTAGAGAACGATAAGGCTGCCATTGCTTTTATTTTTCCAGATTTTTTTTCCAATATAGCAATTTATTCCAAACTCATTAATGGAACTAAAACTTAAAGGGGCATTTCGTGATCCACAACCTCGTCCCCCAACTTACGTCACAAAACCATTAGCATTAGTAGTCCATGTGTACCTAATCTTACATGCAAATTGGTCGTATCTGTAAGAAATTCGCAATTTTGTATTTTCTGTCCGTAAACGGACAGAAATTATAGCACAGTGGCCTATGGGACCGTGGGAAACTAGCAATAATTGCTCACAACACAAAAACGCAAGATCGGAATCAACTCAAAACTTTGTGAATAAGCTTTTCTGAAGGATATCTAGTGAACAATGAATGAAACAGAAGGTTCTGGAATCACGAAATACACCTTTAAGTCCAGCTAATTAATGGGGCAATCTACACGGCAGCGCAGATCCAGATCGGATCCAGCAGATCTCGTATCCAGTTTGCATCTACACGGGCAACGGCCAAACTTGATCCAGATCTGCAACGCATACATGGTGTGTACACGCTTGGCTAGTGTCAGCTGCACTTTAAGCATGTACTTTTAGGTAACGCGTAAAGTATTCCTCGATCACCAAGGTTACGCGTAGCATTTGTACACTTTACACTTCAAAAGGGCGCTGTACTTTCGCACTCACTGCGCCGTGTAGAGTTCTTAAACAGTCTCCCATGAACTGGATCTCGGTGATGCGCATCAGATCTGGATCGGACGCTCCGGTAGATTGCCCCAATATGTGTCAACATCCATTTTGTCTTTAAGTAACTTCTAAATAGCACTTGAAGTGTTGAGTCCCAAAAGCTATGATGTAACTCTTTCAATAAAGACCAAGCATTCTCATCGCATAGGACCAAGCATTTTCATCACATATTGATCTTTAAAATTTATATTTAGTCAATATGCAGTTTATTGAAAATGGGATGTACTGCTATATGGCATATTAACATTTAATGGTAAATAAACCAACATTACAGATTATCATAACTTCCAATGCATTTCTCATTAAATAGGTAATTTGATAGATGAATATAATCTTTATGAGGAAACTTTTCATATATAATTTTTTTAAAAAAACAATTTTTTTGGAGGCAGGGTCATCTTGACCACCTATGCAGTATAAGCTTGTTAGTGCCATATGTCATGAGAAACACAAACAGGAATTATTTGTTGTAAATGCTTGCCTCAATAATCCAAAGTGTACT
Source organism: Ophioderma brevispina (assembly GCA_023653785.1). Classification (NCBI taxonomy): domain Eukaryota; kingdom Metazoa; phylum Echinodermata; class Ophiuroidea; order Amphilepidida; family Ophiodermatidae; genus Ophioderma; species Ophioderma brevispina. The sequence goes on along the minus strand of JAMKCH010010460.1, from coordinate 8,256 downwards.
TTTTCAGACATGATGTTACAAGATTGTATCAATGGTCATTTAATCACTCTATAACTTAAAGGTGCCGCACTCAATTACAACATAATTTTTCTGTTTTATAGGAAGGGCCATTACCAACATACTTCCAAAATTGAATCCAACATAGTATTTTAATGTGAACGGTAATTGTGTGTATTACAATAGCCATAGAGCTTGAAGCATCAAAATGGTAAAGAAGTCAGTCAAAATGTTTAGCAGATGATATGAGAAAAATACAAGGTTTCTAATGATACCAAAATTGCAGGTTCAATTATGTGAAAGGTGGGGTCGAGGCTGAGGATTGGGTGGTGCCCTTTAAAATTTTCAGGCAAAACACGATTCATTTAAATATTGGAAAACAATTTCAGAATTCTTAAATTTTGTAATTTGAATGAAAAATGAACAGTATTTATATCAGGAACTAGGCCCTCGTTTAAGGACAAGTAGATTTCTGCATGTTGGCTGAAATTTCAAGCCATACAAGTGATATGCCTAAAAAGTTATCTGACAGAATGCAGTATACAAATCCACCTGAATGGAAAACTTTTGCCCTTCTGCTGCTCTGCTACAGTATATGCATTGATATTTAAAGGTGCATTTCGTGATATCCTTGAGAAAGCTTATTCACAAAATTTGAGTTGATCCCAAGCTTGCGGTTTTGTGTTATGAGCAAATGCTTGTTTCCCACGGTCCCATAGGCCACAGTGCTGTAATTTCTGTCCGTTTACGGACAGAAAATACAAAATTGCAATTTCTTACAGATACAACCAAAATTTGCACGTAAGATTTGGCACACATGGATTACTGAGGCAGATGGTTCAGATGATATAAAAATCTCAACTTTTTCAAGGTAAATCAGGGGGACAAGGTTGTGGATCACAAAATGCCCCTTTAAAGAGTATATAAATACAAGTCAACAATAAAAAAAAATATCTGATTTCCATTTACGCATGCATGCAAACACACACACACATACATACACACACCCTTGTGGATGCACACACACACACATTTATATAAATATAAGGATGAAGAGACAAATTTCTGGTTAGTACAAAGGCCTCTCTCCTTGACAAATTAACAAAAAATTATTTCTAATTTTGCCGAGAAGTCAGTTTAAACTTATTCCAATTGAAAGTGCATTGAGAGATTTTTAAAAAAAATCTTGAATTTATTAACTTCTTTTCTTGATGGGTTCAAATGGTAAGTTAGCCACTCAGCCAAGTTCCTTCTTTTAACAACTAATGGAGTGTGTGACACAATTGTGAAATTGTTGACAGATCAACAGATAGAGTGCCGTGCTGGTAATACGGAGGTCGCTGGTTCGAATCCGGCAAAGCACACATGCTTTTTTTCCCCAACACTTCCATGCGCTGGCCATCTCCAGGGAAAGATTAATAAATATTCAGATCAACAGATAGACAAATAAAGACACCCTTATGAGTAAAAAAATCTGCCATGAAACAGTGACGGTTTCAATTATCACAGTAGTGTTTGTCGGAGAATGATGGAATAAAGTATAGAAACACTAGAGATGGCTACAATGTTCCTAACATAGTAAGCTATGGACCTTTTCATTTCAACATATATGAAATCAGAAAAATTTGTTGCATAACAACATACCGTGTTGTTCCTAATAAACGCCCCTGCTCTAATAAACACACCCTCCTAACGATGTTTTGGATAAACATTAAGAAAATGATTACGCTTACAAAATTTTCCACACATGGGGGGGGGGGATTTTTAATGCCGAGACTTGTCATAAACCATATCATAATCGCTGTTGTGCACAGTTGTAATAGTTTAATTAGTATGGAACTTTGACCTCGGGAGGTGCGGAAACAGCATCCCCCTGCTCGTTCGTTTGTATTATTGGTAATCAGCGAAAATAAGCGTGTGTAAGGTGATTTTTGCGGGATTTTTTACTTTCCAATTTTCACTGTAATAAACGCTCTCCCTTTTGAAAAAAGCACCGCCCCCGGGGCGTTTATTAGGAACATACGGTATATGATGATGATTGCATACATTCACAAGCACTTGCCACAACATGTGTTACGCAAAGGAACAAATTGCGTTGCTGCACTCATCAGCTGTGAGATGACCCATTATTAGGCCAAGAAAAAAGAAGTGTCTCAGAATTTCGCATTGCTTTTAAAATGGTTTTCTTAGCACATTATTTTTAAGGTTTTTACTCACTTGAATTTTTTTTTTTAATTTACGAAAAAAAGAGGAAAATTCAGCTGCAAAGTGGGTTTAAAATGCAATTAAAAAATCCTGCAATTCGCGTTAGCATTTTTTTCAGAATACAAATAAAATTGTGTTTTGCATTTGCTTTTATATTTACTTATAAACTGAACACTTATTATCAAATGTTATATCACCTGTCATCAAACAAATCTGGAAAATGCAATATAAAGAAGTTTATAAGAAATACACACCACCTCTCCCACTTAGACCTCATAAAAACAGACATTCCATATTGGAGTTCCCACCAAAAAAAATGGTACTTTTAAAAAAATGTTATGATAGCTGGTTCAAAGTCATTTATCAATGTTAATGTGTGTTTAGTTCCAAACAATCCTAAAATGGTCATTGAAAAAATAAGTTTCACTTATTTAAAGGGCTAAGCAGCAATAATGCGAGAGAAATCAAAAAATGTGGAAATGCATTTTTTAGCTTATAAATCAAAGATAACTATGTAAAATTCTGTATAACTACTTTAATGTACGAACAAAAACACCAAATAGTGAAAAAATGAAGTATTTGAGGAAATTTGTCATACCGTCTCCCGCACATAGACATGCAGCGATGACGACTTAAAATCTACACCAAACAGCTGATTGTGGTTTACATCAGTAGAGAACAAACAGAGGTCAAACTGTACAGGTCATGGTGCACAATACTACGCTTATAAATCTGGGAAATTCACACGGAAAGGCTTTTTGATCTCAATTGGAATTTTGATACGCACGTACAGAAATTACAGCATCAGATAAAAAAAATATCTGCCCTGTCTTTAATACACGGATTTCAAGCCAACCACTTGCCGGTTATGTTAGCCCATCTATGTTTTTTTTTTTTTTTTTGTTTTTTGCCGGTAACAAAATACCAAATAGGATTGTGATGATTTGCGATGTTCGGATCAGCAAATCACTGCTTGTCCCTTAAAGGGAAAATGGTTGGCTATTGGGTTATTCCACAACCTTTCTTTTAAATGTTTTGAAAATAATTCATACCCTGTGCATATGCAGTAGTATACCTGAGAGGTGTTAGGTAAAATACACTAATGTAGCGATCGAGAATGCATTGATTTTGTCTAATCACACTCCACACATTGCGCAAAGTGCTTTTGAATATGCAAGCGTCTGCTCACCAGGTAAATTTGTTTTACTCTTCATGTTTAACTTGCACAATGTTTCAAACAGTTGATATGTTACTTATCATGAATAAAAACAAATTCTATTGTTTTTCTGCTATTTATGAGTTAGGCTGATAACTAAGCATTTACTATTTGCTCTAGAAATGTGACAAATCAATGTATTTTGCTGAATTTTAATGCCTGTCCAATGCACTCGTCCATGCGGGCTTTGTTCTTTTGTAGCATCAAAATTTCAGCTTGTGCAAGCATTGATTTGTCTCATTTCACTCGTATAATTCTGTTACTAAACTTATAAGCAGTTAACAAAATACCTCAATGCACTCTATATTGAAAACATTGTAATAAATTAATAATAATAAATTAATAATAATAAATTAATAATAATTAATAAATTTAATAATAGAAATGCCCATATGATATGAAGAACATTTCATAATTGAACACTCTGTATAAATAAGTATGCATACAAGTTAGTTACAGATAACAATATGAAGTAGTTTAAGCATTTCATCAATTCATAAGAGAAGTATATATTCCTGTAAATAACAGTAATGTCAATGAAAATGGGAAGATTCAACATAAATTATCTTCAATAGTTTTCCTAAATATGGTATCAAATATTACTTGAACAAAATTAAACCAGAAAAAAAATTATGTTCATTTTGAATTACAACAACAACAAACAAATAAGCAGAATTAGGAATGGTATTAAATTAATTAAATTGAAGTTTCTAATTTTGTTTTCTGTGATAGGAAAGGTTTCAGTTTAAAATTTTGGCAACTGCACAAGGTTACTCTATGAATCAAAACCAATAAATCATCAAATCATGCCTTTGAAATTGATATAAAAATAGCATTTTATTCCTGATCTTATCAAAAAAAGATTGGAAAGCTTATCACAGTGTATTGAACTGCACCAACTTCTACACCGAAGTCACTGAAAGCTTATCACAGTGTATTGAACTGTATCAACTTATGCACAAAATCACTGAAAGTAATGCCATTTGAAAGGAATAGCACTTCCAATTAACTGATGCTTGCCTGATGAGTAATGATCATCTTCATCGAAATGAAATCCAGTATTGTGAAGTGCTTGTGGTGAAACTTCGTTGGTGCTATTGGGTTAGAGACAGGTTAAAACAGACAGAATGAAATCAGCACTAACACATGATCTCAACACTAGTGCCTATGTTGTGCCATATACCACATACTATTTTACAGGTATTATTAGCTCTTCAAGTTTGGACTGAATTGCAATCAAATTGAGTGCGAAAATAAGTTCTAACAGGTAAAGTTGATATCCAATTGCAACTCAGTAATTCCAAATCGAAGATAACAACTAATGTTATCTTTAACTTTGGTTGCTATGGTCTAGAAAAGAAGTTTCACTCACTGACTTAACCTTAGTGTGAGGACTGTCTAAAGAAACATCTATCAATGTTAGGCATGTTAGGCAAATAAAGTTTAAGGAACTCTCGTAAGAAAAAAAAAAAACATAAATATCAGTTGTTTGAATATCTGGAACAAGTATAGGTTTAGGTTTTCTAAACAACTTTAGGACAGTGTGAAAATAAATGAATGTTGCCTTAAACCAACACTAATTGCAACAGTCAATTCCAACAGGAAGTGTATTGAGAATACCTTAGAAAAACAACATATCAACAGTCTATAAAAATCAAGGAGTGGAACATATATTTTCAGGGGGTAAGGTTAAAGGTTTATACAGGGGTCAAAATATGTGAAAAAGTATCAAACGCGTCGAAAGTATGCCAACGTGTTCGTTACATTCAGGTATTAAAAAAAGGTATAGTTTTGCCATATCTGCAGGTTGTAGTTTCAATAGTTATGAGTGTTCAAAATAGGTTCAAGGTCACAATGGGGTAAATTTCAGATATATCCGTTCGTTATAAAAAAAATGGTGTCAATTGATTCGTCTAATGGTTCAGCAACCCGAAAATATACTGGTTGACCATCTTATAATATTAGTTTGCATAATTGGAACGCAAAATGTGGACTGGGAGCGCCAGGGGGTCTATGGGAGGTCACTAGTCAGAGCCCTGTAATTCTTATACGAACAGTTTCAAACAAAGAATCGTTTAACATTAACTTATCTCGCGGGACAAACTTTAAAAACAGTTTACAACCAGTCAGATCAAAATTGGCCCATTCTATGATTTTACCCCAGGATGACCTTGAAACTGTTATGAGCCTATTGTACTAAAACTATAACGCGAGATAGAAGGGCACAAACTATACTTTTTGCAAAAACACTTAGGAGTAGCCCAATAAATTGGTACATCATTTAAATCAATTCGAACAATTCTATTTTTTTACCCCTGTACCAAACGTTGCCCCCTATTTCTACATGTTCCAATGCTTGATTGTGGCGCTTTTCATTATATTATTTTTGAAAAAAACTATTTCACAGTATATTAAACACCAAAAGTTTTATGTTGCAAGTGTGTGGGGTCAAAAACAAAATTATTGGACTAATTTGGCAAAAAGCAGTGCAAGCAACTAAAAAAAATGTTTTTAAAAAAAGTTAAAGGGACGGAGCTGTGTATACACAGGAATGGAGTGACCAATTTTCTTTCGAAGTGATTGGGCAGACTCCACCATACAATGTGCTGTAGGGGATCGCTTACACCCAGGGCGTAGCTAGGATTTTCATATTGGGGGCGGCCAGTGTCGCATCTCAAACCGACAGACAGAAAATGGGTAGGTCCAGGGCCCGCCTTATGGCCCTGTCGGGGGGTCCAGGGCGAAAGCCCGGTTGGGGGTCGAGGGGGCGACAAAGCCCCCTGAAAATTTTGGGTTTTAATGCTTAATGTCTTTGAAGGGCTAATTTTTGTACGATTTTGTAAAATTTACTTGTCGCACACTGTCCATGAACTGTAGTAAACCTATACTTGCCGACAATACGGCCTGCAAGTGCCATGACCTGAAATTGAACCGACGGGCTCATCTAAACCGACGAAATCAATTATTGCCCCCCCTCTGGTCGCCATGGCTACACTCCTCTACAGCGAGTTGTTCCTCCAACATTGAATAAGGCAGGTACCCCATTTTAACCACTGGGTAGAGAGGAGTGAATTGAGGTAAAAGCGCCTTACTCAAGGGCGAAAACACATGGCCACAGTGGGCTCGAACCCAAACCTTATGCTTGCGGGTCGGCGCTTGATCCACTGGCCAATGTGCCCCCTAATAATGTCAAAATCAGGCCCGTAAGCACAGGGGGGGTAGGACATGCCAACCTAACAGCAACAGCAAATTCAAAACGGCATCAACTTCCAGGTGCTAGTCTGTTTCAAAGACTTAACGGTAGGAGGGCGCTCTTACGCATATCGAACGGTTACACACAGACTTGACTAAAGACTAGGCCTGGTCACGAATATTTAAATCTAAATGACCGTTATTGGAAATTACACTATTTTGCAGCGGGGTTAATCCACTAACCCCGACGGTTACTGGGACCGAGACTGCGATAGTAAATGCACGTAGCAGTTCCCCAAATTACCGTTTGGAAATCCCCAATGCCCAAATCGAGCAGATCGTGTCCTACCCCCCCCCCTGCGTAAGCAGGATTTTTGTAGGGGAGGGGCAACTTTTTCACAAGGGGATCTTTTCCCCAAAATTGCAAAAGGGTGGAGTGCGAATCTGGTAAATTTACTGAAATCTTAACCTTTTTTTTGACAAAAAAGCAAAAAAAATTTTGCCTCGCTCCAATCGCAAAATCTACCCTTTAGCATGTTTTTTTTATGTTTAAGCTTTTTAAGGGGTTTTAGGAGCTTTTTGGAATGGGGGGGGGGTTCCATCCCCACTGTCCCCCTCCCCTGGTTATGGGCCTGGACAAAATGAAATTCATATCTTTCAACAATACCATTTTCTTATTTTCTGTCAATTTTCATCTACGATAAAAAAACTAAAGAGAATTCTACAAACATATCCTTCACATTCACACTACTCCTGCAAATTTGACTTTTGGATGAACCCTGATAGTGCATTTAAAATTCTAGGTTCCAATTTATTCTATTTTTTAAGAAAAAATATTATATATAAATTTTAAATGCCAGTCTTATCATCTTAATATTTTTTCAACTGATGTTATTGCCTTTGGGCAATAAATGAGACTATTTATTATCTTCTGTTCTTCATAGAGTTGGTTGTAAAATTAAAAATTCCTACTCAAATAATCACAAAAGTTTAGTCCAGGGGTTCTCTACTAAATTTTCCCAGAGACCAAAGCATGTCAACTAAATTTGAAAGACACATGCTCAAGGGACAACTAAACTTTATTCTCTTATCATTTGTTTTCACAGATGTTATCACAGATGTGAGCAATTACAAATGATATTTGACAATTCATGATATTTTTGTTCAGATTGTTCTAGCCGTGATATTATACCAAGCAATAAATGTAAGAAAATTATGAAATAAAAGTGAAATTATAGGTATGTACATGGTTAAATAGAACAAACAAAGAGTGTACTGAAATTTAAAGGTGCTTGTTCCGATTTAAGTCTATTGTGTTCTCTACTTGATATGAGAGTCTGGCACTTGCACATACGCCCCATCAAGTACCTTGGGAAACAAACTTGCGTTTTTTAAGCCAGAAGCAATAATGCATCTTGTAAAGCCCTATTCAATACTGTGCTAATATTGATGGTTATCCATTAAAACGGTGGTTTTTTATTTATATTTTGGGAATGAAATGGATTTGAGGGCTCAAATTTCAGGATGACAATGAGAAAAATACGGCCTTTCATCTGATATCAAAATCGATATTACTTCCGGGTAAATCATGGGGTCCCTAAGACGATCGGAACATGTACCTTTAATTAAAATGCAATGATAAATAA